>JAGSMX010000112.1:0-14993 GCA_029286785.1 Meandrusa payeni
TCGTAAGAATGACGCGTAAATATAACACAAGAAAAGTAAGATGGAGTGAGTTTCACAAGAAACCGCAGAAACCCGGAAAGAAAAACATATAAATATCAGAGGAAATAGAAAACACTACGGAAGAACAAGATCTGGAAAGCAAAGTGGAAGATTACGTGTAAAATCGTGTTACCGATGTCTGTGACCAAATGATGACTAAAAGTAGGCAACGCAAAAGGACGGATTGCCTTGGTGAATGAAAACCTTTCTTCGCTCAAAAGACGTCGTGAGGAAGAAAAGGCGATTTCCTATGCAGCGCCACAGTAAGAAAGCAGTGGGTAAAGTGCAGCAGTATCTCGACGCGAAAGAGAACTACAAAAAGGAGGCGAAGAGAGCTCAGATCCAAAGTTGGAAGGACTTTGCGGAAAACAAGAGCGAGAGACCATGTGGGAAGGGATTTACAGAGGATAGGCTAATTGCTGAGTAAGTGGGACGACATACCCCTTCGTCCAAGATTTGGTAGCTTGATGGAGGAGTCAGCCATATGTCCGGCGGAGACCTTCTTCACGGAGGATAATGAAGCTGATGATGACGCGGAACACCGTAAAATAAGAGAAGATGCCCGAAAAGTGAATGATGGGATTCTGATAACTCGCAGGACCCATTGTTCACGAGGGATGAACTCATGTGGCCGCGCGTCCAGCTTCAACTGAAGAAGGCTCCAGGCTGGACGGCCTCACGGCAGACATATGTCTAGCGGCCATCAACTCGAACCCTGATCTTTACTTGCCTCGCAATCGCTGCCTTGAGCTCTGCTTCCCCGAACTTGGAAGGAGGCTGCAGTGGTAGTTCTAAGGAAGCCGGATAAGCTGATTGGCTACACAGCCCAAAGCATACAGGCCGATTGGGCTTTTGCCTGTGATGGGAAAAATTCTGGAGAAGATGGTGATGAAGAGAATTGATGGTACACTGCACCGACCATCAGCCGACACCACGCGGCTTTATGCCGCAATCGCAGCGCCGAAGACCTCTATGATATGATCCAACACATAAAGACAGAAATAAATAATAAGAAAATAGTCTTGGTCATATCCTTGACATAGAGGGGCCTTCGACAATGCGTGGTGGCTGGCAATAAAGTGCAGATTATGGAGATTACGTTCTGGTGCAAACCTAAGACGCCTGATCGATAGTTATTTTGAAGCAATCGATCAGTGCGTGTCGGTTATGCGGGGCAGAGTACAGGAAAAAATACCAACAAGGGCTGTGTGCAGGGATCCATCGGTGGACCGGCTTTCTGGAATCTGCTGTTAAATCCTCCCTGGTGGAACTGGAAGGTCGAGGCAATTATTGCCAAGCATTCGCTGACGATGTGGTCCTTTGATCTTTCCGGGAAAAGGCGAAAAACATAGAAGAAAAGGCAAATGGGGCCTTCGAACATGTTCAGAAGTGGGGAAAAGAAGAATAAATTAAAATTTGCACCTCAAAAACAAAGGCAATGCTTGTCACAAAAAAGTTAAAGTACGATTACCCACTTCTGAGCATGGAGGGACCCCATAAATTATGAAAAGGAAATAAAGATACTAGGATTGACAGTTGACGACGGGCTCACGTTAACGCACGTAGAGCAGTAGTCGGAAGAATGCAAAATCTGTATCGTCAACACAATCAACAGCAGCGAAAGAGCGTAGGGCCTAAACCCGGAAATTATCAGGACCATTTATACAGCAGTAATAGAACCAATAGTTCTATATGCAGCTAGTTCGTGAGCGCCAGCAACAAAGAGAAGAAAAGTGTAATAAAACGTCTAAAAACACTCCAGAGAGGCTTTGCGCAAAAATCACGATGGGCATACAGAACCGTATCTCATAACTCAGCACTAACGATGGCAGGGATTCTGCCTCTGGATCTCAGGGTACAGGGAGGCAGCCCTACTGTATGAAGCAAGAGAAGTGGCTCTGCAGAGTGGGTACTCGGTGACAGAGAAATAGAAGACCGCGTAGATTTCTTGAAAGCCCAAGCCACGCAGTGGATCCTAGTGAGGCTAAATTTGAAAGTCTGGGGGACCGTGCAGAGGTCGACCAACAAAAACCAACCAGCTGAAAATCTTTGCAGATGGTAGCAGATCGAAAAGGAAAGTTGGGCGGCTCTCCATTTGGAGAGTCCGCGAAATGAACCATAAAACTCAAGTTGGGAGACTTCTGCACGGTCTACAGGCCGAACTCTTGGCCATACTAGAAGCCTGAAATTGCACTCAATGACAAAAACGCACAGAGCTGCAGTATACTTAGTGATTCCCGCTCCGCTCTCGAGGCCATCACCAGAGGAGACTCTGCATCCTCTAGCGATGGAGCGCTATCCTAAACATATTGAGAGGAAGAAAGATAGGCAAAGACATCAAATTGTTCTGGATCAAAGCCCGCGCCGGAGTGACGGGCAATGAGAGAGCGGACGGGCTCGCTAAAGAAGCAACTCTGAAAATGGAACCAGACCAAATAGAGAAGTGTCCTGTTTCATTCATCAAAGGCAAAATCCGTTTGAGGTCTCTTGATAAATGGAACAGGCGCCTAAAGAAAGAGACGGCAGCATCAACAGCCTTCCTGCCAGACGCAATGCAGGCATATTCAATCATAAGGAAAATAGATATTGATCCATTGACTGTACAAGTACTGACAGGGCACGAGATTCTCTGATTACTTGTACAAATTCAAGAAAAAGGAGTCCCGCGTGCCATCGACAAACAGTACCAATGAGACAATTATACATTTGATTACGGGTGCCCGATATATGGAAAAGCAAGAAATGATTGTGAAATAGAAATTAATTGTAAAGATAGAAGCCTAGATAATATAAGAAACACAATTATAATAGATAAAAGATTAGAAATAAGTTCCGTGATTTCTGTAAATATGTGGCAGATGGAGCGATTAATAACAATAAAACTAATTACAAGATAAACACATATTATAAGATGATTAAAACATATACATATATATATACATATATATCTCTATGAATTATATACATATAAATTATCTACTTATATCGTTTGAATTTATTATTTTGATTTAGAAAAATAAGTGCAAATTAATTAATAAAGAAAAGAAAAATAAAGAAAACAAAGAAAAGATAAACTATTATACACTTAAATATATATACTATTTATATTTATGCATATATTTAAATATACTTAGAATCTAGAAACTATCACTAAGAAAAATCAAATAAGATAAGAAAATAGATGCCTACTAGTTGTTGCAAACTCTGACCCCACCAAGTCAGAGAAACAAATAGAATCTCCCGGAAAAGGGCAAAATGTCTTTCCCGGAAACACCTAAAAAAGCCTAGCCTAACCTAGCCTAACCTAGCCTAGCCTAGCCTAGCCTAGCCTAGCCTGGCCTGGCCTGGCCACAACCTGGTAGCCTGGCCTGGCCTGGCCTGACACAACCACAACCTGGCCACAACCTGACCTGGCCTGACACAACCTGGCCCTACAACCTGAAAGCCTAACCTAGCCTAACCGTAGGAGTGAGGTTCCGCAAACTGCACCAAGGAAATACCCTGACATGCCACATTGTTTTGAAGTGTCCCCAGCTGGACTAGGTTTACGGAGGCTGGAGTGCTGCAGTGGACCTTCCAAGAGGTCGAGTGCAAGACCAGTCTCCCTCGTACAATGCACACGGTGCCTGGAATGCAGGCACACCAAGGTTCTGCCTGGAGTCTCGGCAGACGCGTGCTGCCATTGCAGTGGGCCACACCTCGGACCATGTGTGCACCATCCTTTCCGGAAAACCACCCTCCTGTCAAACTGCGTATCCGCGAAACTCGATAGGAGGAGACCACCTGCATTCAGTGAAGACTGTCCAGTCCAGAAGGAGGTGGGATTCCCTGGCAGGAGTCGTCCATAGCGGTATTGCTAAAAGGGCGCCCAGGCGTACCAAGCTCCCCTTCATCCGGACAGCCCCTCCTATCGCGTTGTGCAGGCAAGCCTGCAAGATCTGGACTCGCCACGACGGGGAAAGACTCATCATGGAGGCAACAAGCGTAAACACATACTGAATCCAGAGCCCTATGGGAAATAGAGGTGAGATGAGGCAGCATCAGGGACAAGAACGGTGCAATGTGCCAGGGCCCTAACACCGATATGGTGGTTCGAAGCGGCCATTGGCCTGTTCGACGGCACCATCGGCTTCACCCACCGCCCGGACCTCACTGCTTGCAACATTGCTGTTGCCAAGTTGAGGAACCGCGGCGTGGGAGAATGAGGTGGTGTCCGTCCCTGGGTGAATAAGCCCATCGACCACTCCTGGACTTGATGGGAAATGCCGTGGAGGGCTATGAGTGTCAACAACGTGATATTGGGGAATGATCTGAATGCGTGGAATGCGTGTGGTGGGGAAGCCGGTCGGACAATGAACGAAGACATTGAGGAACGCAGCAAGCAGTGAACTCAGCTTGCATGTGCTGAACGAAAGGGTCTGAGCCTACCTTCGACGTCATACGCGGAGAATACGCTATACTAGTTGCGTCGATGTAACTGCTTGCTCAACCCAACTCTTGGGGAAGATTGAGAACTGGCGCCTTGCGGACGATGTGACGAGGTTCGGGGACCACAGAACCAATTCTGTTTGACTTAAACTTGGAGGTAGAATCCCATAGCACAAAGAAGTCATCTCACTACCCGGAAGTACACTGCCTTGAGAGCGAACTGGACCGAGTTTCATGGGGATCTCGCCCAGTCACTCGAAAAGAAAATAACATCAGAAGAAATAAGAAAAATAACATCTAAAGAAGATTGGAAGGGAATTGGTGGATCGGTATGTAGAGCCGTGGCCAGGAGGTGTGCGAAGAGTTTACCTAAGGTTGGTGCGAAGAAGCGAAAGCAGAGTTGCCTGGTGGAGACGAAGGAACTATCGAACCTTAAAAGATTATATAAGAAAAGGAGAATCTCCTACGCAGCGCCAGTTCCGGAGAGAATGGGTTATTACAGCAATTACATTGACGCAAAGAAGTGTATAAAACAGAGATGAAGAGGCTCAGACCCAGAGCTGGAAGAGATTCTGCGGCCGTCAAACAAAGAGAGTCTATGTGGGACGGGATCTATAGAATTGATACGCAGCTCAGCCGTGAGGAAAGGACACCCCCTCATGAAGGATGGGAAGGTGTTGGAGGGGAGTGGAATCGGCCAGAGTCTTGCGGAGACCTTCTTCCCAGAGGATGGTCTGGAAAGGGATGACACGAGACCACACAGAATTAGAAAAACAGCTGATGAAGTAAATAAAGGGGGTGATGATGAATCATTTGATCCCCTTCACATGAAGAACTGAAGTGGTCCGTGTCCAGCTTTCATCCGAAAAGGCTCCTGGTCCCGATAGACTCACGGCTGATATATGTTCTGCAGCAATTACCCTTGATCCCGTCCTATTATTCCTGACCATAGCTAATAAGTGCCTGGCTCTGTCATGTTTTCCCAGAAGTGGAAAGAAGCAGCGATTGTGGTTCTGCCCAAACCAGCAAGGACGATTACACGCAGCCCAAGTCTTATAGGCCAATAGGCTTGCTTCCAGTGTTGGAAAATACTGGAGAAGATGGCCATAAGGCGAATAAGGTGGCACACTGCCGGATATCAGCGGGCGCCAGTACGGCTTCATGCCGCAGCGCAGCTTTCGAGGACTCCTCTATGACATGATGCGACACGTAGAATAAGCTCAGTGAGAAAAAACATCATTACTCGTATCACTGGACATAGAGGCCTTCAACAATGCGTGATGGCCCGCTATCCGGTACAGGTTGGTATGATCCCGCTGCCCGTGAACCTGAGGCGCCTGGTCGGTAGCTATTTTGACGAACGATCAGTGCGTGTCAGGTATGCGGGCAGGCGCGGAATTCTCAAAAGAAGTGCCACCAAGGGCTGCGTGCAGGGGCTTCGATCGGGGCCGAGCATTTTGGAATATGCTGCTCAATCCTTCTGGGGAGACTAGACGCGATGGGCGTTCACTGCCAGGCTTTGCCGACGATGTGGTGTTGATGTTCTCGAGACAGATCCTAGACATACAGGATAGAACCAATGCGGCTCTTGCACATGTTCAGCGGTAGGGAGTACAGAAACAAATTAAACTTCAGCGCCAGCAAAGACCAAGGCGATGATCTTGACCAACAAGATCCGTGCGACTCTCCGGCTGAACGTGGAGTGGGGAGACCCAGTGAGTTTACAAATCAGATCAAGATCCTGGGCTTGACGGTTGACGATAAACTTACATTCAATGCGCACAGCAAACGCGCAGCAAAGCGCAAAGATCATCGTCAGCTGTCAAGAACAGCTAAAGTCTCGTGGGGTCTGAATCCGGAGATCATCAGAATATATACCTGGCAGTGATAGAGCCCATCGTGCTCTACGCAGCCAGCGTATGGTACCGGCAGTCTGTACAAAGGGACTAAAGCTTCTGGACCGGGTGCAGCGGGGAGGTTTCGCTCAGAAGATCGTCAGATCGTACAGGACTGTGTCTCTAAATTCGGCATTAATACTCGCGGGGCTGCTTCTCTGGACCTCAGGGTCCAGAAGCAGCCTACTATACAATTAAAAAGGCCACTCCCAGCGAGTACTGGGAGATCTTGAATTAGAGACCGGTCCTGTACACTGAACGACACCCCGCTCACCGAAGCTGCAGTTCGACCGTCTGGCGGACGGTGACGAAGTGACTCGGCGAGCTGCCGCGATGTAAATGTTACACGGACGGTAGCAAAATTGACACGGCAAAGGTTGGCGCGGCGCTATCCATATGTGGCGCTGCGGAAACATCTTGCCGGAAAGTGGCTGGAGTCACTTCTGCACCGTATACCGAGCGGAACTGTATGCCCTGTATGAGGGCTAAAGTTCCTTGAAAACCCCGGCTCGGTTTTGGATTCATTCGATTCCAGGTCACGCCCTCGAAACGGTCGTCAACATCGGCTCCTCCATCCTCTTTGATGAAAGTGAAAACCTCAAAGAAGGAAAAGAAGGACAAGAAATCCAACTTTGTGGATAAAGGCTCACGCGGGGATGGGGAAGGGAGACGAGAGGGCGGACGAACTTACTAAAAGCAAGCTGCAATCGGAATGAAGACCAAATGATATGAAAATTGTCCTGTTTCATATGTCAAGCGACAAATCCGTTGGACTCGCCGACATATGGAACAGAAGCACTTCTGAACAAGGGGCACTGCGGGCACAACGAGGTGTTTTCAGAGCGGGTGTATGCATGCCGTCATCAGGAAGATGGACCTAGACCGACTCTTGTGCAAATTCGGCTGGGGCGGAGGGTTCTCGAGTATTTGAATAATTTCGAAGTGCAAAGGAGAGCCCGCTGGTATCTGCGATCCGGATGTACAAGAGTCGGTGCCTATCTTGACAGAATGTGAATTTAATGTAAAATTTGAGTGTGAAAGCGAGATGAATGAAAGGATAACTGTAAATATTAGAAATTTAATTAGCGATAAGAATAGGATGAATATGTTTTTTAGGAATTTTTGTAAATGCGTAGTTAAAAAGTTATTGATAGAATAAAACATAATGTAATAGATATAGATTAGATAATAAGCAAAATTGTAATGAAATAGTTTAGAAATAAGTATAGAAATGTTAGCAATGAGATAAGGAATTTTGTAGATTGTTTAGAATAGTAGATATAAGGAAATTGTATAATAGAGATAAAGAAATTTAGAAATAATATTTGTATAGAGTAGACAAATGGCAGTGGTAGGTGTGTTGGATAAAAAGCCCACGGCCAAACGTGCTTTGGAGATAAATATTAGTAATTAAAATCGTATAAAAACCTAGCCTAGCCTGTGCCTGGCCTGGCAGCCTGGCCCTGGCACAACCTGGCACAACTAGCCTAGCCTAGCCTGGCCTAACCTGTACAACCTGTAGCCACAACCTGGCCTAACCTGGCCCTGGCTTCAACCTAACCTAGCCTTTTTTAGCGGGGAATCGAGGTTATTGGCATCCTCCGGTGCCCTGGGTGGGCCGGAGGGATGTGTGGGACTCGGCCTGGAGCCATACCCACTAAACCTACACGAATGCCATCAGCCGTTATGAGCGGGGTGTCCCGGATCTGTCAGTGACAGGACGCCCCAACGACCGGCCGGTCTCAGCAGAGACCGGACTTCACCTCTGAAGGGGACTCCTCCGGCACTCAGAAGTCCCGACGACGCCAGAAGCATGCTGGGGCCAGGTTCCCATCCTGGCCCCGCTTCAGATGCAGGGGAACGTGAGGAGACATTTTGAAACCCTGCGCGATTCGTCGCCTGCGGAGGAGGGAGCCCACGACTCCCCACCTCCCTGACCCGCTCGTCAGCCTCCTTCTGAGACATGACTGTCTCGCAGAAGGAGGCGACCGCCGACAAGACCTGTCACTCCGTACCATCGCAAGTGCGAGGCTCGGAAGTGACAGGTCACCTCCCACCGATGGCCCGGATGCCAGATCGTGACTGTGCTGCTTGTCTCGGGCACACCTCCAAGGTGCTGGGCAGGGAGTCCCACCACAGCGCCACAATCGGTAACACCGCTCATCAGCTCCCGACAGGCCGTCCGACACAGGTAGTCCCAGAAGCATCCATGCCCCGTGAACACCTGTGTCCAGACGGGAAAATTGAAACTTTGCGCCTTCTGCGCATCCATCGCTCCAGGACCGGGCGCAGAGCACCCGTTGTACGTTTACCGTACGGGTGATGCGCAGGTCCTGCTCCACCTCCGGCAAAGTGCCACTTCACCCAGCCGACGGATCCGCCGGACCTCTTCTGGCAGAGGGTTCTCTCGAGGGGAGCCCTCTATCCGGAACATAGTCGGACACCTCGGCCAAGAACCCCCGCCACGAGCTCCCACGGCGGATCGCCGGCAAGCAAGTGGCTGCCGCCCACGAACCGTACGAACCCCGGATGACCCTTATCGCGACAATCCGCGCCTTGCGCAGCTGCGGTGATGCCTGGGACAGGTCACCCGCCCAGATGGGGAGCACCGTACGTGGCCATCTCCGACAGACCCAGGTACAGCCGCCTGCACCTTAGCTGGGTGCCTCCGAGGTTCGGGAGATCTTCTAGCCTGGCTGCCGTCCTCAGGACCTTCGGCCCCAACTGTGCAGTGGGGTCGAAGGTCCATCCTCCATCGAGGTGAGTCCCAAGATATTTCATCTGAGACTCACCCTCGCTCTTCTCCTCAATGAGGAGGTGGCACCCGGAGGGGCCCTTTACGCCAGCCCTGCGGAAGAGGGAGGGAGCCGGTCTTCTCCAATTTGCGAAGCCCTAACCTCTCTGTGCGGCTGACCACGGAGGCCCCTCCCGACCTCGGCCAGCCGCCGCCTCCTGCTCTCCTTTCCCCGGGAATACACGAGGGTGTCATCTGCCAGCAGATGACACCCATCCAGGAAGGGGCAACTCCCGCAGGACCAGTCGTAGCCGATGTCCCTGAGAATCGGCCCCCAGCACCCGATCCTTGTGGGACACCGCGCTCGGCTTGTGTCTCCACCTGACGGACCCCTCCGGTCCTCGAGATGCCACCCTCCTCTCTGGGAGAGGTTAGGCGCCAACAGCCTCCTCAGATACAGGGCACTTCCGATATTCGAGTGCCGCCTGTCACTGCATGAGGAGACCAGTGAAGGCATTAGCGATGTCCAGTGACACCGCCAGCACTACCTCTCGGCGTGTTGCCTCTTCCGTCACCGCCCGCAGGCGTCGGAGGCATCGACGGTCGACCGCCGGGCCCGGAACCCAGGTGGAAACTCGAAGGTTTCGGGCCCAGGCAGCTTCCTCAATATGCCGGACGGGCGGCGAGCCACGACCCTCTCTGGGAGCCTTGCCAGCCTCGTCCAGCAACTGACAGTCGAACCGCGAAGCGGTCCGGGGCCGACTGTCCTTCGGGAGAAGGCACAGTCGACCCTCCTTCCAGACCCTCGGGAACTGCCCCGACGCAGACGGCAGTCGAACAGCTCCCTAAGGGCCTGACCGGGAAGTACGAGGAAAGGGCCAAAACCTTTCCGTGCACCCCGTCAGTTCAGTGCCCTCGCGCCTACTCTGGAGGCAGGTCAGAACTGCCTCCATTTCGGCCTCCGTGACGGGTGGTGGCAGGACGTCCTCGACGTCCGGCGTCTGCCGAGAGCCATCCTGGGGAATTAGAAGCCCACAGGGGCGTCGGGAAGTTCCCGACTATCCTCCCCAGGAGCTCTGGCTGGAGCACTCTGGTGAAGGGCCGACTGGGTGCAGGTTTTCCCGCACCCGCTTTATGAGTCGGCCCCAGGGTCTTTCCGAGACCCTCCATGTCCAGCCAGGCCTTCTCTTTGGCTCGGCAGATGGCCAGCTGCAGGATCTTCTTCTTCTCCACACTTAGACCCTGTGCGGCCGGCCATCTCTCCACATCCTGGTCGGCGCCGCCTGCGCTGGGTGTATGCCCTTCGGGCCCCGTTGCAGGCGACGCGAGTCGGCAATCTGTCGACCACCAGAAGACCGCCCGCCCTAAGAGGGGACGCGCAACACGAGGGCATGGCCGCTCTGCAGACGTTGTTAACAGCGTCGCCGAAGCGGCCAACCTCATCCACCCCATCTTCGGTCGGCGGGAGGCCCAGCGGCCGACAATGGCCGCCCTCTATTGCCAGTTCGGTTGGCTTTGTAGGTGCCCAACGCGGGAACCGGCTACGACCCCAGGATTTCGACGCCGGACGTCCGGAGGTTGGGAACCTCGAACCTTATGTACTTATGGTCGAGTGTCTCCACCTCAACTCAATCTCCATCTCTCCACTTGCCGTGCGACGGCGGAGTGGCAACGACAGTCCACCGCTAGACCTCCCGACCGCCGCACGCATGTGTGGGCTGTTAACATTGAGAAGGGACAGCCCGGCGGCTAACGCCCACTCTCCACCTCCCTCCCTTTAGGGTTCGATGCGAGGTTGCCCCAAGCCGTGGACTTGGCGTTGAGTCCCCGGCACGAACACCTGGAAGGGGCGCTAACTGCCCACCACCGGCCCAAGAGCGTCGAGAAACCGCTCGAGGGCCGGCAGATCTGATTCGGGGAAGTAGACTCGACTAGAGCCACCTCTCCCCGAACCGCCGCCTACCAATGGCCCTCGCTGGGGACGAGGGCGGGCCTACTCCAGGCTCACGGTGATGGCAACCCGGATCCGTCAGATCCCCTGCAATGTGGTAGGGAGGGGACAAAGTACATCCGCCATCACCGCGAGATCGACGCCCACTCCCGCCATGGACTGCGGAAGAGATCCTGCGCCGCAGCGAGTGGTTGGCGTTCGCCTGGAAGTAGGTTGGATGTCAGCCATCAGCCAGACATCTCAACATCCCTAAGAGCTCCCTGCCCGTTGGGTTGGGTGGGAGCTTTCCACGGAGTTGATGGGGGGCGGCGCGGCATCACGTGGCTGGCCGGCTTGCCTGCGTCGCGCATACCGCACAGTGCGGTGGCGCCGAGCAGGCAACCGACCTTATGCCTTTCTGACCGCAGCGATAACAGAGATCGCTGCGGTCGACCTGTCGGGGCGTGCCGACCCGTGCCCCGTTCTCCACTTATAACAGTGCTTCGGCCTCGGCTCCAGGTAGTGGAGGTGCGCGCGGCTCCACCCACTGACACACTCCCCGGCTGTGTAGAAACTTCTTTGCCACTACAGCTGGGCACTCCAGCAAGGGCAGAGCCCATTCCCTGCCACGGGCCATTGCCGGAGCGCATGCCGGACAATGACCTGCGCGGTGCGCACCCCCTCGAGCCAGGCCGCGGTGAGGCGGTCAATGTGGTGGCGTCGTTCGGGCCCGTAACGCGTATGTCGCGTTCTTTGCAGGCCTGGACACCTCCACCCTCCTCGGTAAGGACCGACCTCAGTCGCTCCGCCAGCGCATCGGCTTTGTCGAGCTGGTGGCACCGGCACCTCCCGATTAGGCGCGCCCCGGTCGCCGTGCTTGAGATCCGGAGCTGCCCAATACCCAGCTCTGCCAGGTCCACCTTTGCTCGGCCTTTAGGAGGCCGAGGCGTATGTCTCTCCACTTGCCGCTGCTTCAGGCCGCGGTTTGAGCACTACAGCCTGAGGCGGGGAGAACGATACTCGTCCTCTTCTGGCCCTCCTCCCTCTGCGCTGACGGGCCTTCCTGCCCTCCAGCTGCCGGCTTCTTTGTGGCCTTACGACGGACACCTCAGTCCTCCATCGAGTTAGTCCCCGATGGAGCGGACGGAAAAGCCCAACCGTGAGCTTCAGTCACTTTGGAGGTGAAGGGACCGAACAGAGTCCGCTCTACCCCGGCTTTCCACCACTTTTGCCCTTTCCTTCCCCTTTCCCTTCCAGAGGGTGGGGAGGGGCGAAATTCTTCATCCCAACTCTTGGGTCTGGACAGACCCTGGCTCGGGCAGCGGCCGCCTCCTCTTTATCGGGCGTGCAGCAGTTTTCCCTGCTGCACGGAACTCTTCAACGGCGGCCTTCGTCGCCATGTGAAGGTCTGTTGTCACCCGCCAGAGGTGGGCGAATGACCTTCTGTGGGGAGCCGGGACTCCAGCTCTGAGAGGGCGACCATCGATCCGGGTTGCCGACCAACTGGCGATGTTCCCCTCAGATCCTGGAGTTGGTCCCGGCTCATGGACCATCTTTCTTCGCCTCCTTGCGACTCTCTTCAAACTCCCGTCCGGTGCGCGGACCTCCTCCCGGAGATTGGCCACCTCGCGTTGGAGCGATTATTATCGGCTCTAAGGCCGGCTGAGTCTCCTCGGCCTCGGTGCGCGCACCGCCAGGTATCAAGTACCTCCTTATAAGGCGGACGCCCTCTTGATTTGGCTAAATTGCCCCTTTTGGTGGCACTCTTTCCGGTGAGTTGGAGGATCGTGCTGATCCTCTCCTCCTTCGCAGCCATGAGGTCCACCGGGCCCATGGTCTCAAATCAGAGGAGCTCTCCATGTCTCCTCCTTTCTCTATCCTCGCCTCATCCTTCCCACAGACCTCCTGTCCAGGCCAGCGGCGAGCCGCCTCACCATCCTCCGCCCTTTCACGAAGAGCCACCCTTGCTTTTCGCAAGGGTGTCTCCAACCTCTCGAGCTCCCCAGCACTGGGAAGACTCCCCTTCCTTCCCTTTCTTCTGCCACGGTCGCTCCCGTTTCGGTGTCGGAGCCAGAGCCAACCGGCCTCCGAGTAAAGTCTTTTCCCGTGGCAGGCCTCCGACTCCGACAACAGAACCACCGACTCACAGTCCATGAACCTCTGACTTCTGCTTCTCCCTCCAGCGACGCCTTCGGCCTGCAAGCGGCTCCTATCCGACTCGCTGAATTCATCGTCTGATGGAAATAGCCCTTCCCTATCATAAAAACTACTTTCCCATCCCCTCGCGCCGAGGCAACCCCCGGATCCCATCTCCCACGCGCCGACTTCCTAATCATCCCCGAAACTTTAACACGCCGACAGAGATTAACAACCAACAAGAAATAGCAAAGCAACAACAAATAACAACAAATAACAACGAAAAACTTAGCAAAATCCACCACCATACAAAGAGTTCAACGCCTCCATTACGCTCGAAAACGCAAAGAGCCTAACTAACCTAACCTAACCCTAGCACAACCTAACCTAACCTAACCTAACCTAACCTAACCTAACCTAACCTAACCTAACCCACAACACAACCTAACCCTAACTTCTTCAGTCTTGTGGCCAGCGCTCGAGCCGGACGGTCACGTTTTCCGCGCTGACTCCGGGCAAAATTTTCAAAGTTACAAAGTGTTGATAAATTAGTAATGTGATATATCACCAGATGCGCGCTGCCACGGCGAGGACGCTATATGGTGCTTTAGTTTTGTGAAAGACAATTAACAGAAAAGTTACGGATGAAAACGTGGACCATTAAACAGTTTTCTCCTACTAAATATGTGCGCTGTCATAGCAGACACTAATGGGCTACTACTCTTTGGCCAGAGGTGAAGTGAAGTGTATTAGAAGACAATACCGGAAAAAGTTACGTGGACAAGATAAATGGATTAACTAATGTGAGTACGCTGACCGATCGGTCGCGCTATAAAACTTTTTATATTTTAAGTGTGACGTCACCACAATGTCGTCCCCAACGATGTCGCTGGCGGCTCTATGAGTACGCAGGCTCTCCACCGACGTCGCCACCACCACCACCGGCGATACCACCACCACCACCACTGCACCACTGTTACTGCACCTACTGCGAAAAATAATGGGGGCTCGTACCGACCATCTTGGTTGAGGTGCCGATCAGGTCAAAGATTCTGGCGTCACTACTAAAGGTGGTCAGCAGCCTCTGCGCCACCATCGTCTCAGCAGTTACTGCGGGGAAGAGCGTATCCAGCGGCAATAAGGCCCTCATCATCGCCGCTGCCGAGGAGACGACATGCACACATGATTCGGTCTATAGCGGGCATCGGATGTCATCGGATCGGTCGATCTCATGAATGACAATGGATACGCGGACCACTGTAGCGTGAAATGTTAACCAGATCAGGTTATATGTCAACCTTAGCGAAACAAATAATAATAAAACACGTAAATGCCACGCGTGCAATATACCTACAAGTAATGTTGTGGAAAATAAATCAATTTTTAACTGACTTGAAAAAAAGAGTCAAAAACAAAAATTTTTTTTATATGAATTCGTAGGTATATGACCTTGGATTCCGAAGATCTAACAACTCCTAAAAATCGTTTGGAAGATTGCTTATTGGATGAGATATTGAAAGGTTTATGACTATTGTAGACTAGGTAAGTGTTCCTTAACAAAAATAAACAGAAATGTGAAAGAAGAGAAAAATAGACGCGAGATGGGACCTCGGCAACAGAGTACATCAAAGTACTGGAATAGTTTGCCCCGTCTGTCTTTCCGATTACAATGTGGTTATCTTCAACAGTAGAGTGAGACATGTACTGAGCTAGTGCGCCTTACCATCCAGGAATGTATTTCCACTTAACATTAGATGGGATGGTGGTCAAACACTTGCTCAAAAAGAGTACCCGGCCGAGCCGAGGTTCTCTCGAGGTCATTCGGTCTATA
>JAGSMX010000113.1:0-11292 GCA_029286785.1 Meandrusa payeni
GCGGGCATCGGATGTCATCGGATCGGTCGATCTCATGAATGACAATGGATACGCGGACCACTGTAGCGTGAAATGTTAACCAGATCAGGTTATATGTCAACCTTAGCGAAACAAATAATAATAAAACACGTAAATGCCACGCGTGCAATATACCTACAAGTAATGTTGTGGAAAATAAATCAATTTTTAACTGACTTGAAAAAAAGAGTCAAAAACAAAAATTTTTTTTATATGAATTCGTAGGTATATGACCTTGGATTCCGAAGATCTAACAACTCCTAAAAATCGTTTGGAAGATTGCTTATTGGATGAGATATTGAAAGGTTTATGACTATTGTAGACTAGGTAAGTGTTCCTTAACAAAAATAAACAGAAATGTGAAAGAAGAGAAAAATAGACGCGAGATGGGACCTCGGCAACAGAGTACATCAAAGTACTGGAATAGTTTGCCCCGTCTGTCTTTCCGATTACAATGTGGTTATCTTCAACAGTAGAGTGAGACATGTACTGAGCTAGTGCGCCTTACCATCCAGGAATGTATTTCCACTTAACATTAGATGGGATGGTGGTCAAACACTTGCTCAAAAAGAGTACCCGGCCGAGCCGAGGTTCTCTCGAGGTCTTGAGGTGGTCTCGAGGTGCCGAGGAGTAACCTCAAGGAGATTCAGGCTAAGCGATCTGAGAGCAAATCACGATCCTATGAAATAGTCAAGGTTAACTTCTCTTGTTAATCTACTTACGGAAAATGTCTCAACGGTTTTCTTGGTGTACAATATGCTCTGCAAGGCTCTCCCCTGTCACATTTTTGTTTTAAAGCTTTTTTATAAAGGTTTTTTTAAAAGCAGACAGCAATTGATTTTTCCTACGACTTGTATCTGTCTCCTCTATTAGCTTTATTTTTAGCAAATTTCTATATTCTATGCTAGATAAAAAAAGCACCGTTTTTATCGACGAAAATCGATTTGTTTGTGCTACAGTTTCTCATTCGTCGCTTTTGGAGAAGCATGGTTAATTACTTTCACGGTTAATCCAATTAATGGGCCAGTATCTTATCGGTGCATGTTTTTCTCCCACCGCGATCGCTTTTAAACCGAACTAAATTATTTTTGATATTTTCTTACAATGAACTTGATTTCAACTTGCGGTATTATGCACACTCTGTGTGACCGACCATCTAAGAATAGTCGGAATTTTTTATCTTAGGCTCACATTTGTCTGCAAACTCGGGTCTCTGGTATCTACGTTGTTGTCACAGTGGTTACGAACTAAGTCTTAAACATGTTAATTGTTTTCTTTAGTTAGTATACTAGTTGCCTGTCTGTCACACGCCCTTGTGTTTGCATGCATCAGCTGTACCGTTAAAAATAAGTTAACATGCAATTGACGCCTGGCAGCGCTGCATGTAGGTCGCTCCTGGGTCGCGGGTATTCGAGTTACTGGGCTAACGTTCGTGTCAATACAACAAAGTTGGTCGCTTGCCAGACATTCTGGCTTTTTATGTTTTGATAGTATGACTTAATTACCAATGGTTTCAGAATACCACCTCCAGTAAAAAACTATATACGTAAACGTTTCCTCATCAGAAGTTTGCACAATTACAATGGCAACTTCTGCAATGTGGACTAACTCTACTTAACTTCAGAAGTGGATATTTTTAGCAACTCACTTATTACATTTAACACTTTAATTATTAGCAAATTCTCTTTACTGGCTTCCGTTTAGTCTTTACTTAATTTTTTAAAAGATCGATTTGTTTTATAATAATAATAATAATAATAACAAATATTTATTTTCAGATAACTTAATCCATAGAATTTGTTAGTAACAAAATAACTTAATAACTATGTTAGTATATACAATTTAAATTAAAACTAAAACTTAAAAACTAATGCGTTGTCCGTCAGGGACAAGCCAATGAGGTGCTTTTTGAGCCGCGAGTCATACCGCTCTGCAACAGTTCTCATGATGGCGTTGGAGCTGTCCCTCATTCTGCAGAGCAAGGAGGCCGCTTTTTTCCTGATGATGGCACAGAATCCATCAGTATGCGCCTTGGCGAACATTTCGGATGCACTGCAGAACTTGGGCAGCCCCATAAGCATCCTAAAGCCGTTATTATATTGGACCCGTAAAGCGCTGATTTTGCGCTGCGTATAACTCGACCACAGACTGCACGTGTAGAAAACTTGGCAGAAGGCCTTAAACAGTGTAATTTTTGCGTCTTCACTGCAACGTGCAAACCTGTTTTGATGAAGCATATTCAACAAAATACCCGCACACGTCAAGTGGGTATATATATACACTTAGCGCATTCAAAATGCAACTTGCTAAATTCTTGCTAATCGTCTCCAAGTCATGCAATGCGTGAGGTGATTCCTTCTTTCGTGTGACAGCGAACTTATTGTTTTATTACATTTAACTAACTATATTTAACGAACTTATTGTTCTCCCTGTAATGACTAAAGTGGGGATAAAGTTTCTTAAAGCTAAGCTTAATTTATGTTTGTACGAGGATATAACTTATATTTTTTTTAATGTAACATGAGGCATGACTACTGACTTATGTACTAAATTCAGAGTTTATTGCCCCTTGTCATTTTTGCTCTAAGCATAGTCTACCTATGCTATGTCTAGTTCCCCCAATGTGGGTGGTTAGGGATGTTTTTCATTCTTCACTTCCTTTCGTCTCTTAATAATATATACACAGAGTTATATTTTTAATATAGTTAGTCTTATCGTCTATTCTATCTTAGCATTTACTTCTAATAATACAATTTTACACATTTACTTATTCTCTATTTACTTTACTTTTGTAACACTCTTACTCTATATGGGTTTTTATTTTTCTGACACTCTCTATTTAAACTATGTACATAAAATATTTATTCTTACAGGCTTGTTACATACTATTTGCCATCGTCTTTTTAAATACATTTCCTTTTCTTTCCTTCTGTTATTCTATGTTTGGACTGTCTACACCGCTATGAACATGAAATGAAATAAAGTGAAATATTTATTTATTTACTTTTTACACACATATACCGACATGCACTTACACAAAAATATTAGATACATATTATATATCATATTCCATAAACATTTTCCTACTTCGGTCCTTTGGTACACATCTCCTGCTAGACTAATACATAGCCTGTATTAGGAGATGTTGTACCTAACTCCCAGTTTATTATGAACTAAAGTTTGTTAAATAACTTATGTGATAGTCGTGTGTTTTTGCAAAGAATAGTGTACGTGGGTGTATGTGCGAGTGAGTACATGAGCGTGAGGATAATTTATTTTATACTATGAAGAAACTTTTCAGTCTCTTCGTAGGTGAAATTATGGAAACAAGAATATTGTCAATGACCATTTTAGCAACCAGTATATTTGCTTTAACGGGCTCTATGCGGGTGTTTATAATTCGCATATGTACAGAGGCTTGCTATCGTATTGACATTAGCCAGCTGGTGTGACAGTTTTATGTTAACTGCGTATTGTTTCAACTTTCGCAAACGACATGTATTCATGGCAAAAACAAAATAAGATTTCTCAGTGATGGATATACGATTTCTTATATTGTATTATATATATTATTTCCGACGTCCAACTTTAAAAAAGGTTGGTCATCGATTCATGTTATGAACTCGTATCTTCGTCATTTATGGATTGTTTTTTTATACAAAGGCGTTCCTTTCCAATAAAAAGAAAAATGTTATTTTATAGGCATGGATGGTTTGTTTTCGAAGATGTACCAAATACTATCTAATAATGCGCTGTGCGCTTATGAGCACAGCTGTATAATAAAATACCAGCACACGTCAAGAGGGTAGACACACTTAGCGCATTCAAAATGCAACTTGTTAAATTCCATAACGACAGCTAATCGTCCCAAAGCAAATGAATGCGTTAAGAGTTCTTCCATATGACAGCGAACTTATTGTTTTTATAATACTCGTATATGTTATTTTATTGTTCTCATGTAAGTGACCTTTAATGTCTATAGTGAGAATAATACCATTTTGAAAACGTCTTTACGCGTTTTTAGTGTATAATATTTAAAAACTGGTGTTAAGATATGTTTTTTTTGAAATTATTCCCCAAAACAAATGTTCAAATTTTGAAAAAACGTTCTAATAGTTGTCATATTAAATTGTTGGTTCTGCTTGATTTTTTTTCCGAATGCCCATTAGCTTTATCATTACCGGATGGACACCAAATATATTATTATATTGAATATATTATATTTTATTAATATTATAACGACTGACTATTTATATATGATAATTTAAGAAAGAACACACTTAATTATTTTGCACACTTTATTTTTTGTTTAATTAACAACGAAGTGAACCTCCGCCAGCCAAAACAATCACTTTTATAATCTACCCTCTCCTCTCCTCTCCTCGCCTCACCCCCTGCGCTCGCCTTCTCTCCTCCCCACTACATTATTCGCTCCACATCCGCTCCTCACCAATCCTTCCGTTACAATATTTTTCTTAATTCTCTGTGTGTTAGGGAAATAAATGTTTATATTACTATGCAATTTTTAATTTATTTAACTTATTTCAGTGTCGATTGTTGTGTGTCGGGAAAAGTTCAGATATTTGTGTCTTTTAATAAACATTATATGACCACACAGTCTGGGAGAGATAACGCACTGTTTAGTATTCAAAGATCTGTGTTATCTGTTAGCGTTGTTTACATTAGTGTGCTGTAGTATGTGTGCTTACATTAATGTACGCTGGGTATACAGTATAACCTGCATTTGTAGGTAACCTAAGCGGTTAAGTCTTCTATCTTCAAGATAATGTATGTGCTAACTGAATATGCAATTTCTCTCGTTTGCAACGGCACTTATTGAAAGCCCCTGTCGACACAACTGTGAATGCAGAAATATTCCAATTCTATAGATGGACGTTTCTTTTCAAGCAGTCTGTCTGTGCAAATAATATTATGTGGGTTATGTTTACTTTGTTCAGACTGTGTGACAAATCTCTGTCAATGTTTTTTTTTTAAATATTTTGTTATAAATTAAATATAATATAATGCAATAATGATCTATAAATACATATATACCTTATTGTCTCTATGTTTTAAGTAATAATATGTAACCATTTTTTTTTATACCTGGGGTGTTGTATACTCATTTTCACCCTTATACGGGCAAGGACAGACTGTCTCTTGTCTGACTCGCACCGACTAAAACCCTATCGTTTTCCTCTCGATGCCGTCAGTCGGAACGGGGACGCTTTAGCGCATTTCCGTAGCTCCGACAGCATTGGCTCTTTCCCAACCTCATCTGCTGGAAACGAGGACACATTGCTTGTAAAATAATTAAATGTTTTTAATCTATCAGCTGTGTCGGCTCGTTGGTCGGCACTACGCGCGGCGGCACTACGACGAGGCGGGGCCAGGAGGTTGCGTCGCGAGATCGCGGCGCTAAGAGAGACCCTCGACGACGTCTGCGAGCCTGGAGACTGCGCTCCCCAGCCGCACACTAGAGCGCAGCTCAACAGGAGGATTGACGAGCTAAAGGTCTGAAACCTGACGTCTCATATTTACAATTGTAATAGACTACTGTTTGATCTTAATTGTTTACTTTTGCTCCGATTTATGCAGATTGAGCTGCATAATCTTTCATATACCAAGTTTCATAGTGATCTCCAAGACACCTAATAAGATTAAATTTCATTTATCACAAGACCCCAAGCAGGCGGTTGCTGTGTCGAAATTGGGACAGTTTTTCATTCATCAATCGCTGATCCTACCACTCTGTGTTCTGTATAATATACTCTATATGTTAGACACGGATAGAAATTAACCATATAATCCTAATGAATGGTAATTTTGAGCCGAGGAGCCGTGTTGATATCGTTTAAGAAGAATTTCGGAATTCCGGTGAATTTCCCAAAATTATCTAATACAGTCATGTGTCACTGCTTTCGTTATCGATATAACGTAGTTTTGTGAAGTAGACAGTGTTATTAAAATCAAACCAGTACTTTCATCCATAAATAAACGAACAAAAAACATATCTTTCTTTTCAATCTTACAATATAGTCATAGAGAAATTATATAAAGAATGTTTTTAAGATTCCGTTAAACTTTGCTGGCGTTATACACAGGTGTGTTTATATAATGGAAAGGCATTTTGTGCCTAACGACAGCGCTGCCCCACCGTTGAGAATCTTAAATTCGTTGCAATGATGAACATTACAGACGCCCACGTTTACATGTAATTTTCCACCTTCCGTAATGTTTTCCTCCTGCCTCAATCCTTTGCATTAGATTGTATACAGTACCGACAGGCATTTCTTTGTCATCGATTAAAATTTTGTTTAAAAGGGTCAGCTTTCAATTGCGTTCTATTATATATTATGCTGCTTTTTTAGTTATCTATAATAAAATATATTCATTTTGTTAGCAAAGAACTGCAAAAAATCCTATTAATAAAATCCCTATTGCCATAAACGAGCCATTATTTCGTAATATAACCATGATACTTCAGAAATACAAGTATATTTACGGTTAAAAAAATCTTTTTCGTTGGTATCACTCTTGACTGATCGTGGTCATAACTTCAAATGTTGGTACCAAGCTTCACAATACACCACCGCTCTTCTCTGATGGCCGCCTTTCTTCCGCAGTCTTTGGCTTGGTATAAAATACCTGACTTGAAGAGAAATCAGTGACTGATTAAACATTAAATAATACTGCGTGCATCGACTCTCCTAATTTATTTCAGTGTCAGTTTCAGCTTGTTAATTTTCCTATAATTCATTTGTTTCAGGAGCGTCTATCACGTCTGTTAGAATGCAAAGTGTCGATGCTGAAGCTGACCGTGTCAGTGCGCCGGACTCTGGGAGAGATGGGCACAGACGACAACGGGCTGACCGAGGACCTAGCCACCTTGCTGGCAGCCTGGGACGACGCCCATCAACGGTAACTCTTTAATAAAAACTTTAATTGGATGCAAATAATTCGTTAGAATTAAATTTTAAAAGGATTAAGTAGTAAAGGATAGTTAACACAGATAATAAAGATAAAAAAATAAATATGTTTTAATATATCAATAAATAATAGATACAGATAATCTCAATCATATTGGAGGCATTAAAAAGCTCAACTTGTTACTGTCATCATTTTGTCATACCGCGCCTAAAGAAATGTAACTCACAAATATAATTTATTTCAGCACGTCGAACGAGCTTCTCTCATTGGAGAAGGCAGTATCAGCATGGGCTGAGTGGGAAAGCGCACTGCGCGAGTTGCAAGGCGCTCTCCGTGGAGACATGGCTACGTTACAGACCCTGAGGGATCGCGGGGGAGACCAGCCAGACGTGGCCAAGCAAATTCGACAACTGGCTGCTTCACTTGTGGATAAGAAGAAAGTAAGACAGAGGAATTCATAATTATCCCAATCTACAAGCTTCCTTCAATTCTTCTATACGATTCAACGTCGACGCAAGGCAATTCCACCTTGGCGGACGATAAAGGCCCCCACCTTCGTCGCCCAGTGAACCCGAGGCCCCTTTTAGTCGCCTTCTACGACAGGCAGGATACCGTAGTCTTATTCTGCGAGCCCAGAAATACGGGCCGGTACGGGCCGGCCCGCCTGCGTCATCTCCGAACGGGATCAGCCCTCTCCCGATCCCAAAGTACTGATCTGCCCTAAGCCCGGATAAATCCCTGTGGCGTTAGCGTGTTTGTTACTGCGGTTTTTATTCTAACAAATATATTTAACAGTAAAAATAAAAGCCTTTTTCAAATCAAATTGCACGGGGCGTATCAAACAAAAACGACTTAAGTACCTAGCTACCATTTATTTTAGAGTCATTTAATCTTACCTACGTTTAGAGTCAGTTAAAAAGGTAATTTCGTTGCAGGGCGGCTCTACGTGCGACTCGCTGTCGGACTCCGGCATATCGGACGGGGACAGCGAGGCCGCGGGAGGGCGTGCCCGTCGCCTGTACGCGTTACGCGAGCTGGCACGTCGCTTGCAGGCCGCGCTGGCGCCAGGCTCCCCCGCGCACCGCGCCATCGCCAAGGTACACACACCTCTCCACTCCACTTACCATATTTATTTATTCTTTCTTAGTCTTTACACACAAAATTAGTACAAATAGGTGCACATGACAAAAGTCATTCGCTGCCAATTTACCTTGTGGTTGTGACAGACAAAGTAGCAGTGCAACAAATAAAAAGACTTTAAGAGACATAAGAGTTATATTTAATACTAAATAGATACATATTTTATCTAAGTATAGATGGAAAAGGACATTAAATAAAATAAAAACAAACTATTCCTTGCTTAGATAAAGCTTCCAGTGTTAGTTAATTCCAGTTCCTAACCTAACCTCCATAGTTTTTACTTGTCAATAATGTCAGTGTGAAATGAGTTTCACAATTTTAATTTGTACATTTTCAGAAAAGCAGGAAATAACTTTATATTTAGTTTTATAAAACGACGTTTTCATATTGTATAAAAAATCAAGAATAACGTTGTGTTGCTTTATAATCAAAGAATCCGTATTAAAAGTTTATTCACGATTTTCTAAAAATGTGCAAACTAAAATTATAACACTCATTTCACACTGACATTATTGACAAGTTTTTTGTTGACAAACTAACACAGTTGGCACAGAGAAGCTGGCCTTTACTGCTTCACCGGATTTGAGAGGTGGCACAGCTCTCAGAAGCGATCTGAGCCTGAACTTAGGTGGTAACTCGACACAAGGGTCCCCGGTGAGGGGTAACCTCGGCTTGACGGTTACCATTATTACGCGTTAGCAGTCCGATCCGAGAGCGCCCGAGAGGGCAGAACTAACTTATATAACTAACTTATATGCCACTTCCCATAAAATACTTGTATCGCGCAAGGATTTTTCGCAACCTCTACTGACAAGTAAAAACTATGGAGGTTATATACAAAAAAAAATATTTTTTTTACAAATATGTTATACATTTTAAATAATTAAATAAATAAATAATTTTAAATAGTTACACAGTAGAAAGGCTACTATTACTGTTGGCTACGAAATACAAGTATAGGTAAAGGTACATACTCTTTACCTGTAATATTTGGTATAAGTGTTGATCTTATTTTTATATCGGTGGTCTTTGTATATAACAAATTCTAACTGTTATTGTATTTATATTTTACAGCGTATGGAACAAACTGAGAACGAAGTGAAAACCTTGCAAGAATCCTGTCGGGCGCTCGTCGAACAGAACATTCCCGATCTCAAAATGGAGTCAGACACGTAAGTTCCATTTGATATATTAAATCTTGTCTCATTTTATATTTTGTCATTGGTGGGTCACTGGGTCATTTGTATGTGAACGGAGAGTACCTATAACACACAGACAATCGGAATACATACTCTGTACTCCTGCTTTTCGCCCAGTGAGTGAGATGGAGACACTACCTAAGGTAGCTATTATCGCAAAATGACAACCAACCAACTACAATTCCATAGTTATTGCTTCACTGCCTTAATCTAGCAATTTCATTAATGATCGACCATTGTTAGATTCTTGTGAATCTGATTTTTTGTATTTTTTTCCTATTGTTTTATTTTTAAAAAGTAGAGCCTCTGCCCGCCTAGGTGACATAGGATGTCTAGTGGAAATTAGTATTCAACTTTACCGTTTACATTATATAAGAAATTAAACCAATAAACGTGTCAGTAATACACCGTGGAAAGGAAAACACACAGCAGATAACCGAAAGTAGCAAAATCGAACGTTCATTTTGTCACAACTGTAAATGCACCTTCTCACATACAAAATCTCTTAGATACATGTCCTTAAGATCACTCACCGACGTGTGAAATGGACACTTATTTTTAACATATTTAATATGATTGAGGATACATAGTTATTAGTATGAATGTAATTAATAAATAAATATGTGTCTCATGTTTATTACAGAGACACAATGAGTGCTGTGGCCGGCAATAAAACTGGAGCCGGAGATCCTGACTACAGCCCACGCAGCGGATGGGTGTGGCGCGTAATTCGCTCCTCTCTGCCCATACAACTTTGTCTAGTTGCTCTACTCTTAGCTGCGTGGTTGGTGGAAAGACCACGCTGTTGCGACGCTCTCAACTCCCTCGCTCAAACGTTGACCCCACAACTGCGTTACGTCCGCGGCCCACCGCCTGTGTGAGCACAGCTTGATATTCTATGGTCGTTGTAATACGCTGTATATTATCTGTGGTGACAGTTTGACATGTGTCGTGTTAGGAAAATTGTTGTTCCTACTGGGGATATTTGATGTTGCAAAAACGATTTAAATTACAAAAGTAAATATGGACGTTTTTCGAACACTAAATTATTAATATTGATTATTTAACGTCATATATATTTCTGGAATTAAACACGGTAAACTCTGTTAAACGAATATGTGATATTTTCGTGAATGGTGTAATTCAATTATACGACTTACACAGTTTTGTAGCAATTGCCTATAATTGTTGTCCGTCGCTATTCTTGATAATGTGTTCGTGGCATCAATATTTTGTACCTAATGTCATCGAATGTTCCCGGTTAAACATTTATCTGGATAAGAAAATGGCTGGGATAATACCTGTTTCCTAATTTCCAACTATAACAAGGTTGTGACATTGTTTATTTTGTTGACAAAATACCGTAATTCGTTAAACAACTTCTATATACGAGAGTTGTATGCGGTACGGATTTGGTTAGTAATTTAGTTATTAAATGTGACCGGATTTGGGTTTGGAAAAGTGATTATACTGGAAATGTAGAAACGTAGTAGTGTATGGCATATTTTTTTAAATAAAGACACTACTAATATAACTATATGTTATAGGTAAGAGGTTTTCAATTGCGCGAGGCAGTAACTTTTAAGTATTTGAAAGTGTTTTCAAAGATAGACAAGATATAGAGGAATTTGTGGAATGAACTAAACTAAACACAACTAAACTATTCAACTTTATATTCTTCTTCTTCTTTGTCGTTCCCTCATTTCTGAGGATCGTGGTCATTACGGCCCCTCAAATGAACAACCTGCCTCCATCGGTTTCGGTCCGAGGCAGCCCTCACCAGCTGGTAGAGATTAGGAGAGGAGATGGCACCTTTTACTTGGTCTGACCATCGTGTTGGCGACCGGCCTCTTGTTCTCTTGCCTTCTGTATTGCCAACGATGACCAGCTTTTCAAGGTTGCCATCCCCTCTACGCATTATATGCCCGAAATATGATAGTACGCACCTTTATATAGTTACATTTATTTAATTTACAGCATGTATACCTAATCATGGAATGAACTA
>JAGSMX010000114.1:0-15174 GCA_029286785.1 Meandrusa payeni
CTATTAGTCTTTTAGTGCGTTCTTAGTAAATGCTAATCACTCTACTCTTGAAAACACTAACATTGTAATTGGAGAGAAAAACGGATAGAGCAAACAATTTCAATCCTTTGGTGTACAAATAATGAAGGAAGAATCAAAAGAGAAAGATAAAAGTTAGATTGTCATAATCCTACCAATATCTTAATAAACAATCATACTTCTGTACGATGTTAAGAAGTTCATAGTTATATTCTTGCAATTCAAGGTCCTTTTTTTCTGTTGGCGGAGGAGAAATCTTCAAGAAGTACCCCTTTTTCTGGGGGGAATGTCGAATAAGAAAGAATATATAGGCGCTAGAACTTCATAACAAAATACTTCTGAAAAAAAGTGAAAAAGAATTTTTTCAGTTTGAACCGAATTCAAAACAGGAAGATTTCAATACGTATTTTTTGTTTCTACTAGTAAATATACTTATCTAAGGAACAAAACAATTAATCCGTCTCAATGGGTCCATTTAGACACGTGCTAGGGGTTCCGTATCGATTATACTGCGCGCCGTGCCTTCTCTGCGCGTCGCCGCATTGCATTCAAACATCGCGGATCTCACATAAGGGCGATAACAAATTAAGCCGCTACACAAGTTAAACAGATGCAGAAATAAAAGGGTTTGTTAAGAAAAGTTTGAATATCCGGAAGACAAAGACGCTAGCTAACTGAAATAAATTGTGCATGATAGACAATTAAATATCCTTAAAATAAAATATTTTTATTAAGTTATTTATATGTCATTAAAAAACATAAATTTAAATGAAAAAGGATCGTTGCTGGAGTTTCTTCGGTCACTTTTCTCCCAGCACCAACGCTTCCCGAAGTGGCACTCAAAATTAGTTTAGCTTTTGAATGTCCCTTAGATTATCCGTGAAAAAGCAACCGACCGAGTCGTGGATCAGCCCACTCGGATCGGAATGCTTACGCGTAACATAGTAACCGTCCAAGCCGAGGTTACCCCTCACCGGGGGGACCCTTGTGTGGAATTACTAGCTGGAATGTACTGACTATGAAACTGGAATCTGTGTAAATCGTCATAAAATACATAAGTGATTATCATTACCTAGAAAATTATATGTGTGCCTCTTTGTTAATAGAATTATCAAATACCCGTCCCACAAATTGTCAAATATAAAGGTTCCACAATTTAATTACCCACGTATCAGGGTGTCTGTCCTTTTGTCGGTCGCCGATACAAGTTCATTGATTCCTTTCTCCTCCCCTTAGTCACCTATTCAATGCCACCAAAGTTGTTTGAGCTCAGAATAAGGGAACATTCAACTTTATTACGTCAGATCATTGATCGCAACTTGGGGTGACTGGAGTTCAATGGAGAATTGGGCAAACAGTGCCAACATGTGTTGTGGCAGCGGCCTATGCGTGACATTGGCCTTGGTAAGTTTGCGTACTAACAGACGTTTTAGAAAAGTTATACTGAGTCGCGGTAATTTCAAGCGTCAATAGCTTAGCTTAGCTAGCTAAGTTTAGGTACAGTCTTCGCAACGGAGGGTCGTAGTATCCATCGACTACACGTAATCATCTCTAGCACGTTTAAGCTTAGTTGATTGGTTAACAAGAATGTTAGTAATATTTGCGGTAGAAAATATTATAAGCAGTAATTGATATCATTATTTTACGACTGTAGTAGTCGTAAAACACATTATAATTGTTAATTATTGAATAATCATTATTGTTAAAATTTGTACATTCATTTCAATCCAAACACCCCATACGAATTTAAAACCACGTGACATTTTTAATTATCTAACTCATTACTTTCTTGCGGCAGCATAAATGTAAATTGAAGCTCTTCCCCTTCCGTCGGGGTGGATTAGAAGTAGGCGCGCCGTTGTTCTATCTACCTAACGCCTTTGACTCTTTAAGTTGGTATACAATAATTATAAATTCCTACATCTTTTTCCCGCTAGAGACGGAGTCTCGGCTTGACCTCGGTGCAGTGAGGTTGCTAGCTCCGTGCGAACCAACCAATCTGATTTCTGAGTGCCTGTCGTATCGGTGAGCGCCTGCCTACGACGACGGACTGGGGTCCTCGTGCTACTTTCGAGTAGTGCGTTGTACCGCAGACCCGAGTTTGCCCCTCGCGACTCTATTTAGTAGGAGGCTCTGGCTCTCGAAAATATCGAGTAACCTTGGGGCCGTAGGACGCAAGCCAAGACTATTCTACAAGTCACCGTGCACCGTATCTTCGCCGGATCCAGTGTTCGCGTGCCTCTCGGCAAGATTCTCTAATTGTATAATCTTTTATTATTAAAGACATATACAATCAGAAAAGATTCCCGAGTGAGCGGGATGTCCGACGGCCGTAAGAGGCCACCCGACCCCGCGGAGGTCAAATCTCCGCATCGCAAGCGGCGAGAGACCCGCGTCTAGCAAGACACTCGTCGTCAGCAGCCAGCCAATCAGCGCGCCCGTCGTCGCCGCGCCCGTCGTCGCCGCGCCTCACCGCCGCTGCATCGCGCCCCACCGCCGCATCGCGCCCCACCGCCGCATCGCGCTCCGCCGCCGAGTCGCGTCGTGACGCCAACATCGCGGCCGCAAACACCACGTCGCGTCCCGCGACGCGATCGCGTTCCGTCGCGACCCGTCTACGCGCCGCCGTCGAGCTCGAGTGCGGCATCGAAATACCGCACCAAACCGCCCGCGTTGCCGCCGCGCACTAAAGTGCCGGCGAAG
Source organism: Meandrusa payeni (assembly GCA_029286785.1). Classification (NCBI taxonomy): domain Eukaryota; kingdom Metazoa; phylum Arthropoda; class Insecta; order Lepidoptera; family Papilionidae; genus Meandrusa; species Meandrusa payeni. Next base: position 2,722 of record JAGSMX010000114.1, read on the forward strand.
TCGACCGAGAGTGAAGTGCGCGCCCGATCACCGCCGACAGCTCCGGCGCCCGTCCTGAAACTCCGTAAACGAACTAGAAGCCCCTATGGCTCGTTCGCTCACGTCGAAAATAAAATTTACACCAGCGCGGCACGAAAACGTCGCGCCAACACACTCCGCCGGTTCGGATACCGAGGCGAAAAAGTGCGCGAAGGCGTCCCGTCGTCATCATCCGACTCGTCCTCTGAGGAAGAGGACGACAACAACATCGCGTAAAGTAAAGGGCGCCGCAAGGTAAGCCCTTTTCATTCTCCGCTCCGGTAAATCCGGTAAATACCTCGTTCTCCAAGCCGGGGACCTCAGCCTCACCCGACGCCTCGAAGAGTGCGCGGTAAAGGCAGGCGTCTCCAGCATGGAGACGGCTGACCCTGAAGCCGGCCCTAGCGGCCTTTCGTACGCTGCCAAAACGGCAGCCCCACCCTCCCCTCTCCATAAGAGCACACACCCCGGCGCCATCTGGTCAGACCGGGGAAGCGCCCTCGGAAGGGCGACCCAAAGCGGGTCATATCCGCCAATAGTGGCGGAATGCCTCCCCAACTGGGTCACTCATTTCGAAGGCCCTTAAACATCCTAGGACGCCCGCCGAACGCAAGACCGCTCGGCAAAGATTAGATTCCTACCCACAATCTCCCGACGAGTACCGCGCCATACAGCGGTGCCTCGTGAACCTGGCCGAGGTTGAACCAAGCCTATCTTGGTTCAGCTACACACCAACGAAAAGAACTCCCCACGAAAGTAGGGTTGAGGGGCCTGCCGGCCGACTTACGCCGACGGAGGCGATTATGTCTGCATTGAGGAAGAAGGACTTCCCAGTGCGGTACATCAGAATCCATCCCTCCGCGTAGGAACTAGCCAGGCGCCCTCTACTTCATACAATTAGATCACCTCACCCAGAGTGAGCTCGCTAGGCGCTGTACGCCGTAGAGGAGCTCCTTTGTATGCCCGGCCTCGTAGTAGAGGCGTGGAAAGGAAGGGTCGGCCCGGCGCAATGTCACCGGTGCTAAGCTTTCGGCCACGCCTCCGCGACGTGTCACCGCCCAATCAGGTGTGTGAGGGTGGTAGCAACCACACCGCCAAAGAATGCAAGGTGGCAAAGACGGCACCCCAAAATGCGCCAACTGTAGGGCGAACATACCGCAAATGACCGCAGATGTCCGGTCATGAAGAGGGAGGCGAGGAAGCGCGGCATACGCATCCCTGGGCCAATCCCTCTTCAATCCACCCGATCCCAACGGCGAGCTGTCGTGGACGAAGAGGATGGACGACGGTGAGGCGGACGGCAACGGCAGTCGGCCCCCCCGCCGCCCCACCCTCTCGCACACGTCGCACTAGGGCGCGCGTGCCGCTGCCCGACGACCGCAGCTACCGCGGTCGTCGAAACAGTACTACGCCTCCGCGAATCCCGCCCCTAAGGCCACCCCTCCAATACACAGGTGTCTTCCGGTTCCTCCAAAAGAGGAAAAGGAAAAACAGGCGAAAGGAGAAACAGACCACTGTTCCCCAATACGCGGCACCTGTAGTAACCACCGCAGAAATTACGGCACCTACAGAGGCGCCCGCGGCAACAGCCACCAACCCGATGGAGGTCGAGAATAAGCCCCTCCAGCATCGTTCCACGCCCTCAGAGGGCGTCGCGCCACCCAACAAGCCGATCGCGAACTCCTTCGAAATCGTGCAGTGTGCCCCTACTCGAAGTGCTAGCCGCCGTAGCGGCCGGTACTGACCCTTAAACGCCCTTCTGGTGGCACTAACCGGACTTATAGCTCGTCGTGATGTATTATAAGCCCATAAAAATTATATACTGGAACCCTGGCGGAGTGAGGTACAGAATCGATCTGCTTTCTCGCGCTGTACGACCCCAGCGTCATACTGTTGGGCGAGACCTCAAACCAGGGTCCTCATTTAAGGTGCCTAACTTTTCGTCTATAGAAGAGACGAAGATTACTCGCCGGACGACCGTACAGAGGTACGGCGGTGTTAGTCAGGAGAAATCTGGTCCACGAAGAATTAGAGCTACCTAATTACGAATCCACACGGACGATAGGCGTCAAAATAAACGCGGGAGGTAGGGACTTGAGAATATTCGCGGCGTATCGTCCCCGGTTCCGCGCTACGCCCGTCGGACGTCCACGCGATCTTCGACAGCAGCTCGCCTGCCTTCATAGTCGGCGATTTGAACGCCAAACACAACGGGGTTCGAACACACCACCTAACAGGTCGGGCGAGGCTCTGTACGAGACGCCGGCGCGTGGGGATATGAAGTGTTGGGGCCTCTTGAACCGACGCACTTCCGTACGCCGGAACATCGCGCGGACGTATTAGACATAGTACTACATCACCGTGATCTCCCGGTGGAGGTTCTACACGATGTCGACACAAATCACCTTCCGATCATGCTAACGCTCGATACGCGAGTAGTGAGGTGTAGAGCATCCAGCCGCGCGCCCTTCGGTGGACTGGGCGCGTTTTATGAGAAAATCAAAGAGTTCACCTTTAGCGGACCATTATCGTCGGCGGGCGGTCGACGCTCGCCGTCCCGTAGATGACCGAGCATCGCTCCAAGCTAAGGATGCTGCGACGTGTTATAAAACCCGCAGGGTTATGAAGTGGACTCCCTTAGGATACAAGCGATGATTTCGAAAAAACGCACTCTCAGAAAACTATGGGCGCGAACTCGCTGCCCGCGTCTCAAGCGGAATTAAATTCACTAAGCGAAGTAGCGATTGAAGTGAAGAACTTCAGAAGAGATCAGTGGCAACTGCGCATAGACGCAGCCAGCACTTGTTAACACGTCACTCTACCAACTCAATCGCATGCTCTCTCGCGCTAAAACTACCCACGTGCCTTATAGATAAGGACGGCAATAAGTGCTTCGACGCACAAAACCGCGCGGAAATTCTAGCCGAGGCACCTGGAGGTGCAATTCACACCCAACTTACCGAACTATAGTGTCCGAGGCGTAAAAGCTCACCATAAGCGTGTTGAAAAAGCGAGGTCAAGGGAACTACTAGTTACACCTCCCCGCTTCCCGGGGACACGTTTTCTCGCCCTCCGACGTCAGGAGGGCCATTAATCGCCTCCTCTGAGGAAAGCGCCTGGTCACGACGGTATCCCAACCAGTGCGCTCAAACAACTCCCGCGAGGGTTCGTAGTAGTAATAACTCGGCTCTTCGGCGACCTTGCCCATCATTTTCCACGGGATTGGAAAACCGGGAAAGTAATAATGCTTCCCAAACCGGGTAAAGATCGTAGATTGGCGGCGAGCTACCGGCCTATAACGCTGTTACCGCACATCGCCAAACTATTCGAAAAACTGCTACTGCAGAAGATTCAAATACCTCACGTCCGGCTACGTGAGGAACAACACAGTTTTTCGCAACGGCCATTCGACAACCACAATTGGTCCGCGTGCTTCATTTTTGACCTCCGCATGTAACCGGGGTCAGAGGGCGGTCAGGTCTTTCTCGATATAGAAAGCCTTCGATCGTGTTTGGCACGCCGGACTATTGTACAAGTTGCTCGACATCAATACTCTACCGCGCGCGTTAATTCGACTAATCGCGTCATACCTATCCGAACGCTCGTTCTACGTGAGCATCGAGAACGTATTCTCGACGTCGCGACCGATCGCCGCCGGTGTTCCGCAGGGGAGCCTGTCCCCTTACTGTACGCGATTTATACTAACGACATCCCGTGCCCTAAGGGCCGCTTCGCACCGATGCTGGCGTTATACGCGGATGATTGCGCCTACTGGCTTCTGCCATGAACCCGAGCAACGCTGTAAAGGCGTTTAGAGTGCGCTCGACGCCCTACCGCGCTGGTTGGACAATTGGCGTATCGCCGTCAACGTCGGTGGGCGAAACTAACGTCAGGCACGACAAAATTACCAGCGACTGCGTCTTCGTGGACAGGTAATACCTTGGCAGTCGGATGTAGTCTATCTCGGATGCAAGATCGATCGCAGGCTATCAATGGCCCCTCAGGTGAATCGTATGATTCAAAGCGCCAGAGCTGCGAGAGCGGTATTGAGACCAGTATTGGCATCTCGCGCGTAAAGGCTAAACTCTCCGTCTACAAGGCTTACATTCGTACACGATTGACGTACGCCGCTACAGCGTGGTACGGATTAACCAGTAACAGTGCAAGGAACCGCATCCAAGCACAACAAAACATAACCTTGAGAATGATCCTAAACGCTCGGCGTTACGTCAGAAATGATGTAATACAACGCGATTTAGGCATCGAATCGATTCACGAATTTGTCACGAGACTAGCTCGTAACTTATTCGACCGTGCGGACAACGGTCCGCACGAATTTCTACGCGAGTTCGCCCCGCAACACGCATTTTCGGACGTGCCCGTAGGTTCAAATTCCCCTATTCACAGGGGCTTTTTGAACGTATAGGCCCCTCTCGACCTCCGTCTCAATAGAGACCGAGAGGTTGGGAGGAGCATGTATGGATAGATTCGTCGCGGCTGACGCTTGAGGGATTAGCCGACGCAAAATAGTTATACCTAAAAATCCGTGTTAAAACGGTACCCAAGACCAGGAGCAGTCGCCCCCTGCGCTGATAACCCGGGTAATGGGGTAACACCCCGAGGCCCGTACCTGCGAAGTTCACGGGAACTAAGCAGATGACACCACACACACACACCGTTAGAGACAGATAGAGAAAGAAATTGATATCTCGTATTACTCTATTTTTTACGACGAACTACACAGATTGGCCAGAGAAGCTGGCCTTTACTGCTTCACCGGATTGAGCAGCGGTGCTTTAGCTCTTAGGTCGCTTAGCCTGAACCTCTATCGCTAGTAACTCGACACAAGGGTCCCCGGTGGTAACCTCGGCGGACGGTTACTATATGTTGCCGTAACATTCGATCCAGAGGCGAGAATGAAGCACGACTCGGCAGTCTCGAAAAACCGTCGAGATGCCTGCTTAAAGAATTGGGCTATTGTCGGTAACCAACACTAATGTTAGGTAAAAGTCTATATTCTTGTAGAGAGCTCAAGTAAGTAACAGAGAAACAACACGAATTACAATTTCACGTCGTATATTTATTTACTTAACAAACATTTAAATTAAACTAATCTATCGTTATATTCGTAGTAAAGTAAATGTAGAGAAAAGGATAAAATAAGTCTCGCAGCCCTTGCACGACGTTGCCGCTCCGAGTGACCCGGCCGAATGAGGGTGCGGGTTTTTGGACGAACTATCACAGTTGGCACAGAGAAGCTGGCCTTTACTGCTTCACCGGATTTGAGAGTGGCACACCTCTTAGATCGCTAGCCTGAACCTCTATTAGATGGTAACTCGACACAAGGGTCCCCGGTGAGGGTAACCTCGGCGGACGGTTACCATTATTACGCGTTAGCAGTCCGATCCGAGGCGCCCGAGAGAGGAATGAACCACGACTCGGTCGGTAGCTATTTTATTAACGAAATCTACTGGGACGATGGCTAAACTAACCTTATGCCACTTCGGGAAGCGTTGGCGCTGGGAAAAGTGGCCGAAGAAACTTCAGCAACGCTCCTAATCCTATCGAGAGGGTGGGGTTTCCCCATAAAGTACTTGTATCATGCAAAGTTATTCACCCAACCTCCGACGGTCGCGGACAGAAGTGCGGGCTGCGCGCCGCGCCCTTTATTCAAAATGTTATGCTGGTCTTTCCTTATAATATATAAGCTCTAATGTCCTTCTAACCTAGCAGGGGAGATAGTAATACAGGTGGTGACCCTATCGCCATACACCGAGAGCACAGATATTTTTTGTAAAATGATTTTTAGTGTACATGTATGTACATGTATTAACGAATCAAAACAAAACACAACTTCTGTATTTCCTAATTAGGAGTAGGAGTAGTAGTTCCGTAGGAGTACTATGTAATAGAATTAATAATATCCTAAAAAATTTTCATCAAACTACCCTTGAAGTACACAGCCTTTCTAATAAAAAATCAGCTAAATCAGTTCGCGGGACATTGAGTTATTAGTATTGACTTATATAGTTTTCTCATGTATGCCATATCAGAATTGGACCAAATTAGACCTCACGGGAAGCAGCAACCTAAAAAAAAAAACAATCATCAAAATCGGTTCACCCAGTTGAAAGTAATGAGGTAACAAACATAAAAAAGATATACAGACGAATTGATAACCTCCTCCTTTTTTGAAGTCGGTCGAAAAGGAAGATAGCAGTCGAAAGTACAGGAGATAAAAATATAGCTTATTTGTAGCAATTAATTAGCGGCCAGTATAAAAGTAAATACAAATTTGCACAATCTAATAAAGTCTATTAGCAAAAACTGGAGCGGTAAAATTTAATGGCAGCTTATAAACTTATTAAGTTGTTTAGTTACCGATGGGATAAATGATTTTTAAACGTTTTTAACAAACTACAGTTTCATCAGTAAAGTTTCAATAGCAGTGTATCATTCTCAATATGAGTTATTTAAAATACAGTACCATCCTACTGGCTAAGGAGTTCCATTAACTTTCTGACGGTCACTGGTTTGCATCAAGTTTTATTAATTTTTTAAAGAGTATGCTAACAATGTATTTTTCGCTTATTAACTAAAACTAAGTGCTTATTAACATTCTTATTAACCATTCCTAATAAGCTTAGGCTTGTATTAGGAGATGGTTCATGTCAATAGTCGAATGGCGGATTCGAAACCGCGAGCTTACAATTCGTAGACCGTACCCTAAACCGTTAGGTGAATGGCGATGGACGTACTACCGACTGTATTGGTGATACACATATGAGACCTAATAAGCTCGTCATGAACAAATAGCCGGGTTTTGCCAGCTCTGTTTTAATTTTCTGAATTAAATAAGGTCAATGTCTTAATTCATAGTTCATGATCAAATAATCAATTTAGTGTTATTTTATCAGAAATTTGGCATAAGTAATATCCCGTCCTTTTATGGCGTATCGATTAAGTGCCCCGCCTCCCTTCCCCCCCTCGCCACCGCACCTCGTCCAAGCCAATGCAGGCCGTACTATGTCAAAAACTTTAGCAAAATTCTGATTTTCAACTGACTTCAAAAAATAGCAGCACTATTTAGTTCCATTATTTAAGAATCGATTATATAAAAACCGTTAAACTATAGCCGTGAGCAAAAATAAGGGGTCGGGTAAGAAAGTTTGAATATCTCGGAAGAAAAGGACGCTAGCTAAATAAACTAAATTTATTAATTTTAGCACTTAGTATCTCCATGTGGCGACACTAAGTACTAACATTTAAATATAAATAAAATTTAATGAAAAATACTATATTATCCAAGTTTACCTAAGATATATAATATAATGCGCAATCCCAAATAAGATTTGTTACAGCTTATAATCCAAGGAAAGATACAAGGGAAAAGAAATTCGGGAAGGAGAAGAACATCTTGGCTTAAAAATCTACGCCAATGGTACAATAAGAGAACACGTTCTTTATTTCGTGCTGCTGTGTTGAGGGTCCAAATCGCCATGATGGTCGCCAACCTTCGACAGAAGATTGTACCAAGAAGAATAATAGAACCTAAGATATCCTTTTTCCTTTAAGTTTATGTTTTCGTAATGAAATATAAATAAATTAATAAAAATATTTTATATAATTTAAAGGATATTTAACTGTCTATCATGCACAATTTATTTCAGTTAGCTGGCGTCTTTATCTTCCGAGATATACAAACTTTCTTAACCGACCCTTTATTTTTTCTAACAAGTGTATTTATTACTATTGAATGAGGCAAATATTCATTTTTTTTGTGACGAAGCTATACAGATACAAGATAGATAGAAGATATACAGATTAGTCATAAAAACTGACTATTTCACCAGATTGTAAATTGACATAGCTTTTAGGTAACTTAGTCTGAACCTTTTTTTTGTTGACGGGGAGGAAATCTTCAGAAAGATACCCCGCCTTCTAGGGGAAGGCGGCGGTTATGTGGGGTTCTTATCCACTAAAACCTCCCCGGTGGCCCTTTCCTCGGTGCATGACGAGGGGCTCCAGGATCTCCAGTGGAACGCACCCGGAGCCCCTCTGCTGCGCTCAAGGAGAGCACGTCCCGGGGGAGGTTACTCCTCCCCTGTGCCCTCGCAGCGCAAGGCGACACGGGCCAGCCGATGTCGCCTTCTTGGAGTCACTTTGGTGGACGACTCGAACCGCCACCCTTGTCGCCCAGTGAACCTGAGGCCCCTTTTAGTCGCCTTGTACGACAGGCAGGGGATACCGTAGCCTTATTCTTGAGAGCCCAGAACTACAGAGCTGCGGGCCGGTCTGCCACCGGCCCGCCTGCGCCATCCGAACGGGATCGGCCCTCTCCCGATCCGTGCGTCTCCCTTCTGGGTCATTACTGACTCGCAGAAGGAGACCAGCGTCTTCCATTTAGAACTTACTTAGTCTTGCCGCCCAGTCTGAACCTATGTTAACCTGAAGCTAGCACTTAATTAATGCAAGTGATAAGCCTTCAGGATAGTCTATAGAACGCTACGGCTTCCCGATTTATTCCTGTATTCGAGAACCGAAATTTCGTATGGCTTCCTGATTAAGTTCACATACATGGCGAATGCACGGCTTGCCTACCACTATACGGTATATAGCTGGTAGAAGTTAATATATTCATTGATTTTATAAATGGCGAACTACCCAGATTGGCCAGAGAAGCTGGCCGTCGGTTGAAAAGCGCAGACCACGCGTCGGTTCTCCGCGTATTCCGCCTCATAGACGCGAAGAGATAACGAGAACTGGTAAGGGTTAGAGAGGAAGCCGAACGAAGTGCGACCCTAATATACATTTAAGAAGTGGCGGAATCGAATCTGTTTACTTACTATAATTAAGCTCAATTGGTCTATTGAGACATAAAGTTACTGTTTTAACTTTACCCTCAATATATCGACGCAGTAAGTGACACATACATTTTCACTTTTTTACGTCGTTGGAATCCGAAAAAAAACGCGCGAATGATGTATGACTTGTAACAATTAGATGAAAAATAGCAAAAATAGGATTTTCAAGATTGTTTTACTTTTTGTACTGTAAAACGATTTTCTTTTAGGAAAACTCTAGGTTAATGCCGTGGTACAATACTTATTCAGCTAACAACAATAAATATTGATCCATACATGGTCCAAAACGACAGCTTTAGGTCCACGAACACGAAAGTTATATATATTTTTTTTTTAATTTAAAATGTTCTTCGGCTCTGGTGAACAATTTCATTTTGTAGGTTACTACGTTTTGTTTTCCAGCGTCGAGTTAATACTATGTTATATAGCTATTGCCATGGTCCCTAGCAGATGAAGCTATAATAGCGTCGGAATCATAGTTTAGATTCTAGTTTTTTTATAAAGAAAGCTAGCAATATTTTTCTGAAATATTACTAACAATCTTGTTAACCATTCCAAGTAAGCTTAAGCTTGTGCTGGGACATGGTTCACGGCAATAGTCCAATGGTGTATTCAGACCTACGACCTTACGATTCATAGCCGTACCCTAAACTATTAGGCTATCAACGCTTAGTATTACGAGTAATATCATATTAGATTAATTTGCATTCACCAGTTAACAGTTAACAGTAGTTAGGATGTTATAAATCTAAGTCGCGATTTACATTTCATTAAAACCATTACAAGTCTGATTTACATTTACATAAATCATTAAGTATTAATTAATAAACTGTTGATTGGCGCAACTATAACTTACCGTAACTACGCAGGTAATGGCGGTTCGCTGATGTGTTTATAGTAACTCGAAGTAATGGATATTGGTGTATGGGTTCGATGCCGGGCGGGAGTTTCAATGTTTTTTTGAATGTAACAGGCAATTGTTCCACTGCAATATATTAATGTTTGTCTGGTGTTATATATTTTTGGAGAATTATTAGCTCAGGAACTACATGATCTAATTCCCCATCCTTTTCACCATCCGGACCTAGACGCATAGGGAATTTCATCCTTTTGTTGGCGGGAGCATTCCTCAAACCCGAACGAAGCGATTTGCTTCTTTCATTCTTTGTACAGCAAAGGACTGGAATAGTTTGCCCGCGTCTGTCTTTCCTTCCGATTACAATGTGGGTATTTTCAAGAGTAGAGTGAATAGGCATTTACTAAGCTAGTGCGCCTTACCATCCAGGACTGCATTTCCACTAAACATCAGGTGGGATCGTAGTCAAGCACTTGCTTAGGAAATTATAAAAAAAATATTTCGTTTTAGTATTTTTTTTATGACGAAACTCCTGAATTGGTCAGAGAAGCTTGACTGCTTCACCGGATTGAGAGGTGGCATAGCTGTTAGGTCGCTTAGCCTGAACCTCTATCACTAACTCGACACAAGGGTCCCCCCGGTGACCCGGTGGTGGGGTAACCTCGGCTTGGACGGTTACTATGTTACGCGTAAGCATTCCGATCCGAGGGCGCCCGAGAGGGCCGAACCACGACTTCAACATCAGGTGTTTTAATTTAATTTTAAATGCATTTATAGATTTACAGTCTTTTATGGGTGGTGGTAAGTTATTACAACACTTAGTGGCCAGGTATCTGAAGTCAGTTTCTCTTTTATATATATATATAAATTAACCAATGCGATGCTGTAACACAAAAAGAAAATGGTGAGGAAATGCCTACCACGCACTTGTACGCAGATTCTAAAAATTGTAACTGGTTGCAACAAAAGACATTATATAAGATAAAGGCACAAAAGCTACTTTTATAAGTTTTTTAAACTGTATTGATAAATAAACTCAAGTTATCGCCGCGGTCATAATCGGTCAAATTCCGTTATCATTATGCTAAAGGAGAAACACGATGGAGACATATTAACTCGAAGCGAAACTGGGGCGGGCCGCTGGCAATGGATAAGTCGGCAAAGCTTTGCCGGATCAGTCGAGCTTACGGTTGATCGTTCTGTTTACTTAGTCCTGTTTCTGAAAAACGAGACGAATGAAGATTAAAAACTTCCTACTTTTTTGAAGTCGGTAAATGAGCACTTTAAAATCAACATCTATACGAATACACAGATTAAACCAGAGAAGCTGACTTCGACTGTCTCACCGGATTGAGAGGTGGCATAGCTCTTAGGTCGCTTAGCTTAAAGCTCTATCGCTAGTAACTCGACACAAAGGTGAAACAATGAGTATATGAAACAATTACATGTAAAGATGAGATAAGGCAAAGCTTTGCCGGATAAGTCGTGCAGACAGTTGATCGTTCTGTTTACTTAGTCCTGTTTCTGAAAACGAGACGAATGAAGATTAAAACTTCCTACTTTTTTGAAGTCGGTAAATGAGCACTTTAAAATCAACATCTATACGAATACACCCTACACAGATTAAACCAGAGAAGCTGACTTCGACTGTCTCACCGGATTGAGAGGTGGCATAGCTCTTAGATCGCTTAGCTTAAAGCTCTATCGCTAGTAACTCGACACAAGAGTGAAACAACGAGTATATGAAACAATTACATGTAAAGATGAGATAAGGCAAAGCTTTGCCGGATAAGTCGTGCAGACAGTTGATCGTTCTGTTTACTTAGTCCTGTTTCACGCGTTTTACGCGATAACTCGATATTTATGTGGGACATATATATTATCTCGTTTTTCCATTTAACCTTAGCTTTATTTAATCTGTACTGATATTTTTACAGCTTTTGTGCCACAAATAAACGTTTGCGTTTCCTCGTGAAATTCAAGAGTTGTTGTTAGCATTTTTTGCAAACGGACGCACACTGCACAGACACATAATAAGCGAAGACGCCTCAATGTGTGTGAGTACGATACAGGCTGTTTACAATATTTGTTTGTTGTATATATTACAAAAGATATTTTTTTAAATAATTTTAATGTTTAATACCGACACTAATTAGTTTATTAATTGAGTGTCATTGATAAATACGTGTTCGTATACCGTATATGTTGCAATAAGGAATAATTACCAATAAAAACTGAAAATACCATATTTTCAGTAGTTTATTATACTTTAGGACTGGTGGGGTGATCAAGGGTATTTGGTTAATTTGGAAAATGTTCTTTTGCTAGGAGGTTGTATTGGACGTTTTGTTTGGACGCTGAGGGTAGAAAGACGTGGCGAGTTTTTACAGCTCTGGTTCGCTTCTTGCTCATCTTTACATGTAATTGTTTCAAATAACTATTGTTACATTCTTGTGTCGAGTCATTAGTGATGATAGAGGAGTTTGGAAGCTAAGCATTACCGAGGCTATGCCCTCTCAATCGGCGAGTTAGTCGAAGTCGGCTTTTCTGGTTCAATCCGTGTAGGTGTATTATTATGTCCGCCAGATGCCTCAGCAGGCCGAGGAACCTGGCGTCGCGACCGACATGGGCCGTTGGTCCGGCGCCCCCTCGGAGAAGAGGGTTCCGGGAACGATGGCGGCGCGTTTGTATTCGACGCGCCGCTCAGCAGGCCGA
>JAGSMX010000115.1:0-15213 GCA_029286785.1 Meandrusa payeni
GGAACCTGGCGTCGCGACCGACATGGGCCGTTGGTCCGGCGCCCCCTCGGAGAAGAGGGTTCCGGGAACGATGGCGGCGCGTTTGTATTCGACGCGCCGCAGTGTCAGTAATTGGCTGGGGGGTGCTTCTCACCTCCTGCCGTGGAGCCCGGAGTACGGGCGCGGCCGGGGTTGCGGAAGAACTGTGGGATGTTATCCCGTGACCCCACATACATGTCGTATGGGGAATACCGTGTGAAGATTTTTAGTCGGTTGGGCCCGACACTACCATAAATCGCCGGCCCTTATGGCTTCGGGGTGTGCACCTGCCATTTTGTTACACACGTAAATAAAAAAAAAGCCTAACCTAAAGGCATTCAAGCCCGCGCCCATCACCTCCGCACTGAGGCGTGGAACGTAGTGGCGAAGCCAAAGAGACGACAAGCTGCTGCTAAACCGCGGCAGCAAATACCGAAAACGGCAGAACGGGGAGGCAGAGGCCGAAGCCGCAAAGCCGCGTGCCCCACGGGCCGCGGCCGTAGTCGTGACTCTGGAGCCTGAGGCATCGACGAAGGGCGTAACGTACGCCCAAGTCATCGCCCAGGCGAAGGAGAGGGTGAACTGCTGCGAGCTCGGGATAGCCGGGCTTCGATTCAGGACAGCGGCGACTGGTGCGCGCATCTTAGAGGTGCCGGCATAAACAACGGCGAGGGCCGATAACCTCGCAAAGGAGACTCCGGGAGTCTGGGCGAGGATCGTGCGTATCGCCAGGCCGATCGAGTGCGTCGAGTTGAGGGTCTCAGGACTCGACGACTCGGTGACGAAGCGCGCAGACGTGGTAGCAGCGGTGGCGCGGGTGGGGTTGTTCGGCCGATCAGATTCGGTCGAGCGTCGTCAACTCGCCGCCTCCGGTCTCAGGATGGTGTTTATGCACTGTCCGTAGAAGCTACGAAAGGAAGTGGTGAACGGAGGCCAGACTCCTGGTAGGCTGGTGTCTGCTCAAATTTTGCACAGAGAGGAAGCCGAAGCTTTGTTTCCGGTGCCACGAAGGGGCACGTGGTAGCAAAGTGCACGTCGGAAGGACCGCAGTGGTGAGTGCTACCGCTGCGGAATGATGATCGGCACCACAAGGCGGCCACTTGTACCGCCAAGCCGCACTGCAACACTTGCAGTGCGGCCGGGCGCAACCGATCATAGATGTGGCGGTGTAAAGTGCGGGAAGGGCGAGTCGTCAAGGCGACACCGTCCACTTCCGGCACGGCCACCAGAATGCGAAGGTAGGCGGCAAGCGCAGCAGGAAGGCCGAGGCCTCGAAGCCCGGAAGCGCCGGGCACAGTGCAAGCTCAGTGCCTGAGGAGAATAAAATGTCCGTCGAATAACGATGGACATCAAAGTTTTCTCTCAGGTGAACATCCAACCACTGCGCCAGAGCTCAGGACCTTCTGTACCAGAGCATGGCGGAGCGGTCGATCAACGTTGTAGTGGTCAGCGAGCCGTACTACGTTCCCTCACCTGGATAACTGGGCGGGGACCTGGAGCGCGACGGTGGCCATAGGCACTGTGACCTCGAACGGCTCTCCCAACTTAGAGTTGGTAGAGCGGTCAGGGTTACGTTGCAGGAGGAGTAGCGGATATGCTGGTGGTGGGAGCATACTTCTCGCCGAACCGCAGCAGCTTAGCCGGGTCGAGCAACTGCTCAGCGGAAGTAGGTGCACTCATTGTTGGTCGCAACGGGTCGGCACGTATTCTCGCCTTCGCCGGGGACCTCAATGCCAAGTCTGAGGCGTGGGGGTGCCCGGTGACGAGCTGCCTGACGCCGCACTCGGGGTGCGATCGGTGCCGGGTTAGTCGTGCTCAATCGGGGTCGACGAACACGTGCGTGCGGAAACAGGGCGGTTCCGCCAGTGGACGTAACGTTCGCAGGAGACGCCCTGGCCCTCGCCAATATCGAGGAAGTTAAGGAGGTGCTCGAGGGCGTGGAACTTACTGTCGGATCATTTGTACATCCGATTCAGTGTCTCCCGCGGCCTCGGTACACTTTCGACCGATCAGTCGACCCTTGATCGGGGACGGCACTCGTTGGGCGTTGAAGCGTCTGGATCGTGACCTCTCCTTGAGGAGGCAGCATTGATCGAGGCGTGGGTACGCAGAAGGGAGGAAAGAACAACGGAGCCCCTTCGTTAGAGGAAGCAGATGACGTCGAAGGGGAAGCGGAGACTCGCGGAAGCCATGTCGCACGTGTGTGACGTAGGCATGCCGCCCAGTGCGCCTTCCTCGAGACGTGCTGTGCACTGGTGGACGCGGATCTGGGACGGCTTCGCAGCGCTTGCGTGGCGAGCCGACGTAGGTACCACAGGTGTCGACGCCGACGAAGGCGCGACCCGGCCGAGGAGGAGCGGCTCTATGCGGAACATAGGGCCAACGTGATGGAATTGGTGAAAGCGTCTCTGAAGCGAAGAAGGCTTCGGAGGTAGAGATGTTGTTAGAGTCCTTGGAGGCTGACCCGTACGGAAACCGTACAGAGGGTGCGGCAAAAGCTGCGCCCTTGGCGGCCCCCGCACTGGCTCGCACTCTGCCGCCGGAACTTCTCGATCGGACGATTCGCACACTATTTCCATCAGTGGCGAATGTGTCCCGTGGGGGCCGAATCTCCCGACCGGATACGCACCGGAAGTTAGCGAGGGGAACTGTCAGCGGCCATAAAGGATGCGTGTCAAAGACACACCGCTCCTGGGCCGACGGTATACCCGGTCGCGCCTGGGCCTTAGGCTCGGGTCCGTTGGAGCCATGGACACGGTCGCTGTTCACAGCGTGTCTGAAGCGGGGCCGAACACGTATTTGGAAAACGGGGGCTGGTGCTGCTAAGAAGGTGGGAAAGCGGACGATACACCGTCTTGTATCGGCCCGTCGTGCTGTTGGACGGGTGAGCAAGCTCTTCGAGCGCGCGTTATTGCAGCTCGCCTCATTCGACACATGGAGAGACTGGACCGGATCTGAGCGACCATCAGTTCGGATTCCGCCGAGGCAAGTCGACCGTAGATGCGATCACCAAGGGTCAGGTGCCTCGCGGAAGACGCGGTGTCTCACGCGGTGAGGTGGTGTTGGCGGTGTCTCTCGACATCGCCAATGCGTTCAACACCTTACCGTGAGGAATACATCACCGCGGCTCTGGTCGAGTTCGGGATACCGCGTACCTGAAGACGGACGATCGGAGTATCTCTCGGACCGATTGTTAGGTACCCGACGCGAGACGAGTGGTGTCGGCACGGAGTGTCGTGCGGCGTTCCGCAGGGTTCGGTCCTTGGGCCGCTCCTGTGGAGACATCGGTTACGACTCGGTGCTACGCGGAGCCAACCTCAGGGGAGTCGGCGTGACTTGTTGCGCCGACGACACCTGTCGACGGCTCGCGGACGCACCTTTACAGAGAGCGCGCGTATTGGCGACTGCGGGAGTAGCCCAAGTCGTCAGACGCATTAGGCGATTGGGACTGGAGGTGGCGCTGACGAAGTGTGAAGCATTGTGCTTCCACGACGCTCGGAACGCCCTCCGCCTGGTGCGGAGTTGATAGTCGGTGGGACTTCCATCGCCGTCGGTACTTCTCTGAAGTACTTGGGACTCGTCCTCGACGGCAGATGGAAGTTCGACAGCCTCGGCAATTGGGCCCGAAGTATTCGAGCCGCCGGGTCCTTGAGCCGACTTCTTCCGAACCTAGGAGGGCCTAGCGTCCGATGTCGGCGACTGTACACCGGGGTGGTGCGGTCGATGGCGTTATGCAGGAGCACCCATATGGGCTGCAGACCTGTCAGCCCGTGGCCTATTTATTGCTGCGATCACCGCAGCGTGTCGTAACCATACGGGTGGCTCTGCCCGGTTACCGCACCGTCTCCTTCGAGGCGGCGTGCGTCCTAGCTGGGACGCCGCCGTGGGAACTCGAGGCCGAGTCGCTTGCGCGCGTCTACTGGCGACGGAAGCGGCGCGTCCTTAAACGGGGCGAGCATCCGTCTCCAGAAGACGAGAGGAGGTGGCGCCGCGAGCTGAGGTGACGTCTTCGGCGCTGGGAGCAGCAGCTCCTAAACCCGTTGCACGGTCGCCTAACGGTGGAAGCCGTCCGACCGGTGTTGGCGGACTGGCTCAAAAGGGATTGCGGAGTCCTCAAGTTCCGCCTGGTGCAGATACTCACGGGGCATGGCTGCTTCGGGGCTATCTGTACTTGCGTAAATAGCAGCGGTAGGACGGACGGGCGTGCGATGAATGTGGCCACACTGTGGACACGTCGTCACACCTTGGCCGATTGCCCGCGCTGGGGAGGATAGGGCCGCGCTCGTAGCAGCATGCTTAATAGGAAGTGACCTCTCACTGCCGGCTGTGGTTCGTTCCATGGTCGGTAGCGAGGCGTCATGGGATGCGGTAGACCGATTCTGCGACTCTATTATGTCGCAGAAACGGGATACCAGGCATCCTAAGGAGCGGGTGCCTAGAGGCAAGACGCGGTCGAAGTGCATAGAGGCCCATCGCCAACAGGCGGGGCCGAGCACAAGACCGCCGATGCTGCAGGCCGGGAACCCTGGCGTCGCGACCGACATGGGCCGTTAGTCCGGCGCCCCCTCGGAGAGGGTTCCCACAGGGAATCGGCGGCGCGTTTGTATTCGACGCGCCGCAGTGTAATTAGCTAGGGGGTGCTTCTCACCCCTCTAGGTAGGGCCGGGTACGGGCGCGGCCGGGTTGCGGAAGAACTGTGGGATGTTATCCCGTGACCCCACATACATGGTCGTATGGGGAATACGTGTGAAGATTTTTAGTCGGTTGGAGCCCGACACTACCGCCGTCGCCGGCCCTTATGGCTTCGGGGTGTGCACCTGCATTTTGTTACACGTAAATAAAAAAAGCCTAACCTAACCTAGCCTAACCTAACCTAACCTAACCTAGCCTGGCCTAACCTAACCTAGCCTAACCTAACCTAACCTAACCTGGCCTGGCCTAACCTGGCCTGGCCTGGCCTAACCTGGCCTAACCTAACCTAACCTAGCCTAACCTGGCCTGGCCTGGCCTGGCCTGGCCTGTACAACCTGGCCTGGCCTGGCCTGGCCTGGCCTGGCCTGGCCTGGCCACAGCACAACCTGGCCTGGCCTGGCCTGGCCTGGCCTGGCCTGGCCTGGCCTGGCCTGGCCTGGCCTGGCCTGGCCTGGCCTGGCCTGGCCTGGCCTGGCTGGCCTGGCCTGGCCTGGCCTGGCCTGGCCTGGCCTGGCCTGGCCTGGCCTGGCTGGCCTGGCCTGGCCTGACACAGCCCGGGACGCCTGCACACAGGCCCTGGTCATTGCGGACCCGTGGGTCTCCTGCCGGTTATGGGAAGATCCTCGAAAATGGCGGTGCGGCGAGATCGGATGTGGCACATTGTGCCGCTGATGAAGCGACCGCCAGTCCAGGTTTATGCCACAGCGTAGTACCGAGGACTCCCTCTGTGCCATGATGCGGCACCTGAACGATGGGCTTCTTGCAAAGCTCATGGTTCTCGTGTCGCTGGACATGGGGGCATTCGATAATGCGTGGTGGCCTGCGATCAAACTCAGGCTGGCGGAGACCGGCTGCCCGGTGGACCTGAGGCGCCTGATTGATAGCTATCTTGGCGACCGATCAGTGCGAGTAGGGTTCGCCGGTGCGGAGTGCGTCAAAGAGTACGACGAAGGGATGCACGATGAGATCCATAGGGGACCTACGCTGTGGAACCTGCTGCTGAATCCCCTTCTCCACCGCTTTGGAGGAGAAGGGGTGTACTAATCAGGCTTTTCGCTGATGATGTCGTCTTAATATTCTCGGGTGGTAACGCCCTGGAGGTGCAGAGGGAGGCTAATCCAACCCTCGAGTATGTTCGGGAGTGGGGGTCAGAAACAAGCTAAACTTCGCACCCCACAAGACCCAAGCGATGGTGGTGACGAGGAAGCTAAAGGTATGACTCACCACTTCTGAGCATGGGCGGGGAGGATTGGTCTCTCAAAAGCATCAAGATCCTCGGCCTCACAGTTGACAGCGGGCTCACCTTCAACGCGCACATTGTGAATGTGTGCAAGAGGCTCAGAGCCTGTATGGCCAGCTGTCAGGCACAGAGGGTCTCTTGGGGTTAAACCCGAGGTGATTAGGACGATATATACGGCGGTGGTGGAACCAACGATCATGTATGCCTCGGCTGCATGGGCGTCGGCGACACTAAAGAAGTCTGCCAGGAAGCAACTGGAAGCCGTGCAGGGGTTTGCCCAAAGATCGTTCGATCGTATAGGACCGTCTCCTGCACTCAGCACTACTACTCGCAGGACTGCTTCCGCTGGATATCAGGATCGGGGAAGCGGCCTCTCTTTATGAAATAAAGAGGGGCATAACCAAACGGGTAGTAGGAGACAGGAGATCGAGTCTAGGACACCCTTCGCTGAAATGCCCCACCCAGCCGAAAGGGTCAGGCTGGATGATCTCTGCCTGGACGGGGGTGCGGAGTCGCTTTGGCAAGACGAGGCTACCGTCCGTATATATACCGACGGTAGTAAAATTGACAGGAAAGTCGGGCGGCGCTATCCATCTGGACTGGTGCCGCCGAGACAGTACCGAAAACTCAAGCTGAGCGACTACTGCACCGTCTACCAGGCGGAGCTGCTCGCACTCAGTGAAGCGACAAAGTGGGCACTTCGGCATTCTGCGCGGCACTACAGGGTCTATTGCGACTCCAGGTCCGCTCTCCAGACCGTGATGAACACAGTTCCCTCCATCCTCTTGCGGTCAACGCCCGGCAGAACATCAGCCAAATGAGGAAGGAGGGTAAAACCTCTCCCTCACATGGGTGAAGGCCCGTAGCCAGGAAGTGGAAGGGAATGAGAGGGCGGATGCGCTTGCAAAGGAGGCCGCAACCAAGACAAAGAAGGGCCCCGTATACGATCGCTGCCCCGTTTCGTTTGTCAAACGACAGATCCGTTTGGAGTCGATTGACGAATGGAACGGTACCGGAGAGTGCGACGGCTTCCGTTACCAAGATCTTCTTCCCGGATGCCGCAGACGCATACCGCACAGTACGAAGACGGAGATGGATGCTAGGCTTGTGCAAGTGCTCACAGGACATGGCGGGTTCTCCGAATACTTGAACAGGTTCAGGTGTAAGGAGAGCCCGTCGTGTGCCTGTGACGAGGGCGTGGACGAGACTATTATCCATCTCCTCACTAGTCCCTATTTATACCAGCCAAAAATGGATTTGGAGACGGTTTTAGAGACAAAATTAGTAAAAATAATCTACCGGCCCTAGTGAGAAATAAAGAGACGAGAAGAAAGTTCCTCTGCTACTGCAGAAGGATAGCAGAGAAAGCAGCGCAGAGGAACAAAACTTAGCGAGTAAGGAGCGTCTAACTCACATTAAAAATAATGTGAGTGGAGAGCCCACCCTTTGAAATAAAAAATTTAAAGTAGACTAGAAAGTAGAATCTGGAAATAGGAAAAATTGTATTGTAAAAATAGGATAGTTAGAAAGATAAGGTAATTATAAGACGAAAGTGTATATTAGAAATAGAAATAGAATAAGAAATAGAATAAGAAATAGAATAAGAGAAGTAGAAATAAGTTATTGTAAAAGATGGAAGTAAGAATGCAGGAATGGGAAGGCATGGGGTAAAACTGCCTAACCTATCCATGTTAGGGGAACTAGGAAATGGCTTAGGCATTACTGTGTCTATTCTTAAGAGCAAAAGGACAAGGGGCTATAAAACTCTGAATTTAGAAATAAGTCAGCAGTAATGCCTCATGTTACAAAAAAAAAAAAGCCTAACCTAACCTTTTTTTGTTAACGCGGGGAATCGAGTTATTAACCATCCTCCGGTACCCTGGGTGGGCCGGAGGGATGTGTGGGACTCGGCCTGGGCAGCCATACCCACTAAACCTACCGCGAATGCCATCAGCCGTTATGAGCGGGGTGCCCCGGATCTGTCAGCGACAGGACACCCCAACGACCGGCCGGTCTCGGCAGACCGGACTTCACCCTCGAAGGGACTCCTCCGGCACTCAGAGAAGTCCCGACGACGCCGAAGCATGCTGGGGCCAGGTTCCCATCCTGGCCCCGCTTCGGATGCAGGGGCAGCGAGGAGGAGACGTTTGAAACGTCCCCTGCGCACCCCGATTCGTCGCCTGCGGAGGGAGCCCACGGCTCCCCTCCTGACCCGCTCGTCAGCCTCCTTCTGAGACATGACTGTCTCGCAGAAGGAGGCGACCGCCGACCAAGACCTGTCACTCCGCACCATCGCAAGTGCGAGGCTCGGAAGTGACAGGTCACCTCCACCGATGGCGGATGCCAGATCGTGACGCTGTGCTGCCCATCTCGGGCACACCTCCAAGGTGTGCTGGGCAGAGTCCACCACAGCGCCACAATCGTGGCACCGCTCATCAGCCTCCGACAGGCCGTCCGACACAGGTAGTCCCCGAAGCATCCATGCCCCGTGAACACCTGCGTCAGACGGAAGGTGAGAGCTTTGCGCCTCCTGCGCATCCATCGCTCCAGGACCGGGCGCAGAGCACCCGTTGTACGTTTACCGTACGGGTGATGCGCCAGGTCCTGCTCCCCTCCGGCAAAGTGCCACTTCACCCAACCGACGGATCCGCCGGACCTCTTCTGGCAGAGGGTTCTCTCCGAGGCCCTCCTATCCGAGACATAGTCGGACACCTCGGCTAGAACCCCGCCACGAGCTCCCACGGCGGATCGCCGGCAAGCGAAGTGGCTGCCGCCCTGAACCGTACGGTACCCCGGATGACCCTTATCGCGACAATCCGCTGCGCCTTGCGCAGCTGCGAGAACGTGCCGCGAATAAGTCACCCGCCCAGATGGGGGCACCGTACGTGGCCTCTCCGACAGACCCCGGAGTATAGCCGCCTGCACGCCGCGCTGGGTCCTCCGAGGTTCGGGAGGAGTCTTCCCAGCGCGGCTGCCGTCCTCAGGACCTTCGGCCCCAACTGTGCAAAGTGGGGTCGAGTCCATCCTGTCGAGGGTGAGTCCCAGATATTTCATCTGGGGCTCACCTCACTCTCTCTCCTCCAATGAGGAGGGTGGCACCGGAGGTCCCTTACGCCCGGCCCGCGCGGAAGAGGAGGGCTTCGGTCTTCTCCAGTTTTGCGGCCCTAACCTCTTTATGCGGCTGGCGGCGGGTGCTCCGACCTCCGCCAGCCGCGCCGCCTCCTGTACTCCTTTCCCCGGGAATATACGAGGGTGTCATCTGCATAACAGATGACACCCATCCCAGGGCAACTCCCGCAGGACCCAGTCGTAGCCGATGTCCCACAGAATCGGCCCCAACACCGATCCTTGTGGGACACCGCGCTCGGCTCGTCTCCACCTGCAAGACCCCCTCCGGTCCTCGTATGCCACCCTCCTCTGGGAGAGGTAGGCGCCCAACAGCCTCCTCAGATACAGGGGCACCTCGAAGTATTCGAGTGCCGCCTGTATCACTGCATGAGGGAGGCTGTTGAAGGCATTGGCGATGTCCAGTGACACCGCCAACACTACCTCTCCCCGACGCCCCGCCTCTTCCGTCACCGCCCGCAGGCGTCGGAGGGCATCGACGGTCGACCGGCGGGCCCGGAACCCGAATTGATACTCGTAGAGTTTCGGGCCCGGACCTTCCTCAATATGCCGGACGAGGCGGCGAGCCACGACCCTCTCCAGGGCCTTGCCAGCCTCGTCCAGCAACACGACCGGTCGAACCGCCGAGGCCGAGTCCGGGGCCGACTGTCCTTCGGGGAGAAGACACAGCCGACCCTCCTTCCAGGCCCTCGGGAACTGCCCCGACCGCAGACAGCGATCGAACAGCTCCCTGAGGGCCTGACCGAGGTGCACGAGGGAAAGGGCCAAAACCTTTCCGTGCACCCCGTCCGGACCCGGTGCCCTCCGCCTACTCTGGAGGCAGGTCAGAACTGCCTCCATTTCGGACTCCGTGACGGGTGGTGGCGGGACGTCTTCGACGTCCGGCGTCTGCCGAGCCATCCTGGGGGGAGTAAAGCCCACAGGGGCGTCGGGGAAGAGTTCCCCGACTATCCTCCCCAGGAGTCCTGGCTGGATCACTCTGGTGAGAGGGGCCGACTGGGTGCGGAGTTTCTCCCGCACCCTCTTATATGGTCGGCCCCAAGGGTCTCTTTCGAGACCCTCCACCATGTCCAGCCAGGCCTTCTCCTTGGCTCGGCAGATGGCCAGCTGCAGGATCTTCTTCTTCTCCACATAGACCCTGTACAGCCGGCCATCTCTCTCCACGTCCTGAGGTCGGCGCCGCCTGCTTCGGGTGTATGCCCTTCGGGCCCCGTTGCAGGCGACGCGGAGGTCGGCAATCTGTGCCGACCACCGAAGACCGCCGCCTAGGGGGGCCCGCACAACACGAGGCATGGCCGCTCTGCAGACGTTGTGAAGAACGTCGCAGAAGCGGCCAGCCGCATCGTCCACCCCCCCATCTTCGGTCGGCGGGAGGCCCCAGCGGCCGACAATTGCCGCCTCTAGTGCCAGTTCCCGGTCGAGCTTGGTGAGCGCCCAACGCGGGAACCGGCTTCGACCCCAGGACTTAGACGCCGGACGTCCGGAGGTTGGGAGACACCTCGAACCTTATGTATTTATGGTCCGAAGTGTCTCCACCTCCGTCTCCACTCTCAATTCTCCACTTGCCGTGCGACGGCGGAGTGGCGAACGACAAGTCCACCACTGAACCTCCCGACCGCCGCACGCACGTGTGGGCTGTCCCCATTGAGTAGGGACAGCCCGGCAGCTAACGCCCACTCTTCCACCTCTCTCCTTTAGGGTTCGTGCGGGGTTTCCCCAAGCCGTGGACTTGGCATTGAGGTCCCCAGCACGAACACCTGGAGAGGCGCTAGCTGCCCACTACCGGCCCGGAAGTCGAGAAACCGCTCAAGGGCCGGCAGGATCAGTTCCGGGGAGAAGTAGACTCCGACTAGAGCCACCTCTCCCCGAACCGCCGCCACGTACCCGTGGCCCCTCGCTTTGGGGACGAGGGGCGGGCCTACTCCAGGCCTCACGGTGATGGCAACGGAACCGTCCAGATCCCCCGCCCAATGTGGTAGGGAGGGGACAAAGTACGGCTCCGCCATCACCGCGAGATCGACGCCCCACTCCGCCATGGACTGCAGGAGGAGGTCCTGCGCCGCGGCAGAGTGGTTGGCGTTCGCCTGGAGTAGGTTGAGATGTCTGGCCATCAACCAGACATCTCAACATCCCTTGAGCTCCCGGCCCGTTGGGGTTGGGCGGGGAGCTTTCCACGGGTGGATGGGGGGCGGCACGACATGCCCCCCATCACGTGGCTGGCCGGCTTGCCTGCATCGGCGCAGACCGCACAGTGCGGTGGCGCCGAGCAGGCAGCGGCCTTATGTCCTTTTTGACCGCAGCGATAGCAGAGATCGCTGCGGTCGACCTGATGGGGGCACGTGCCAGCCACGTGCCCCAGACCCATACACTTGAAACAGTGTTTCGGCCTTGGCTCCAAGTAGTGGAGGTGCACACGGCTCCACCCCACTGACACGCTTCCCAGCTGCAGAAGCTTTTTGGCTACTACAGCTGGGCATTCAATAAGGGCAGAGCCCATTCCCAGCGGGCCATTGCCGGAGCGCATGCTCCGGACAATGACTTGCGCAGGTGTGCACCCCCCTTCCTGAGCCAAGGCCGCTGTGAGGCGGTCCATGGTGGTGGCGTCGTTCAGGCCCGTAACGCGTATGTCCGCGTTCTTTACGGGCCTGGACACCTCCACCTCCTCGGTGAGGACCGACCTCAGGCGGTCCGCCAGCGCATCGGCTTTGGCCGAGCTGGTGGTACCTGGCACCTCGATTAGGCGCGCCCCGGTCGCCGACTGGCGGATCCGGAGCGACCCAATGCCTAGCTCTGCCAGGTCCACCTTTTGCTCGGCCTTCAGGAGGGCCGAGGCGTATGTTTCTCCCCTCGCTGCCGCTTCAGGCCGTAGTTTAAGAACTACAGCCTGGGAGCGGGGGAGAACAATGTTCGGCCTCTTTTGGCCCTCCTCCTTCTTCGCTGGCGGCGCCTTCGCCCCGCCTTCTGCTACCGCCTTCTTGGCAGGAGCCTTTCGGCGGACCACCTCAGTCCACTCCGTCGAGTTAGACCCCGATGGAGTGGATGGGCCCGCTTTGGAGGCTGACGCCGGCGCCTTGGAGGTAGAGGGACCAAAAGGAGTCCACTCTACCCCCGGCTTCTCTCCGCCCTTGCCCTTTCCCTTCCCCTTTCCTTTCGGAGTGGGTGAGGGGAGGGCAGGGAACTCCTCCACTTCCATTACCCTTTGGGTCTCGGCAGACCCCTGGCTGGAAGGCAACCTGGCCGCCTCCTCCCTGTCCGAGCGTGCGGCTTCTGCACGGGACTCTTCGATGGCGGCCTTCGTCGCCTTCGCCAGAGGTCTGCTGTCGCCCGCCAGAGGTGGGCGGCAGACCTTCTGTGGGAGCCGGGACTCCAACTCAGATAGGCGACCATCAACCAGATTGCCAACCAATCTGGCGATGGTCCCTTCCAATTCTTGGAACTGGTCCCGGCTCATGGGTCCCTGTCCCTCCTTCCTCGCCTCTTTCCTGCTATCCTCGAACTCCCTGCGGTACGCCCGGAGTTCTTCACGAGGTGTCCACCTCCCGCTGGAGCCTGTTGTTATTGGCTCGCAGGCGGCAGGTCTCCCTCAGCCTCCGTTCGTACCACAAAGAGTCAAGACTTCCCTTATGAAGGAGGATGCCTTCTTAATTTTGGAAGAGTACCCCCTTCAAATTGGTACTCTTCGGTCAGCTAGCAGGTGTTCTCCAGCTGACCCTCCGCTGCAGTCAGGAGTTCCTGTGGGCCCAGGGACTCAATATCCAGAGGGACCTCGGCCTCCTTCACCTCCTTTTCGCCCTCAGGCCCTTTCTTCTTCATCCGCTTCTCCAGTCCGGCAGCAAAGGCCGCCTCCGCCTCCTCCACCTTCTTTTGACGCAGAGCCACCCTTGCTTTTGCAAGGGTGTCTACTGCACCCCTCGAACTTCCCCTTTTGGGGGAGGAAACCTTCCCCTTTCCTTTTCTTTTTCCTCCCTCGTCGACGGAATCAGAATCGGATTCCGGAAGTTGAAACAAAATTTCGAAACCTCTTCCTTTGGCACAACTCGGTCTCCGACTCCGTCCCGCTCTCCAACACCATTCTGCTTCCAACTCCCCCTCTTCCTGCACCTATCCCACAACCCCCCACGATCTCATCCCCTTCAGATTCGCTAATATCCCCGATTAAATCCCTCCCCTTGTCGAAAAAACTACTCTTCTTTTTCCCTTCCCCATCCTTTGAGCGACCCCCGCCCGGATCCCCTTCTTTCCCCAGACTCCTACCCATCCCTAACCTTTAATACTCCGACTAAACAACAACCAACAACAAAAATAACAACAATAACAGTAACAATAACAGAAACAGACAACAAACAACAAATGAAAACAATCCAACCACCATATAAAAGACTTCAACGCCCCGAAGACATTCAAAAACCGCAGACTTAAATTTGTACTACCATAGAAATCCTAAGCAATACAAACTTATATCTGGGAGTCAGAATCCCCTAAAAATGTGGCCAACCTAGCCTAGCCTAACCTAGCCTAGCCTAACCTAGCCTAACCTAACCTAGCCTAGCCTAACCTAACCTGGCCTAGCCTAGCCTAGCCTAGCCTAGCCTAGCCTAGCCTAGCCTAACCTAGCCTAACCTAGCCTAGCCTAGCCTAGCCTAGCAACCCAGTCATGAGACTACTGCTCGACCTGCTCCGTCCACGTTGGTCAGTGTCGCTCCGCCCCAGAAAATTTATTAAAAAAAATCCAAAGTGTGGGTTTTCGCGAAAGTGTTGAGTGTGATACACCAAAGAAGCGGAAAGTGCAAAGGAACACGCGTGTGAAAACAGTTTTTTCCGCGAGGAATTTTTCCGCGAGATATAGGGAAAAAAGTGGAAAAAGTGCAATTTTCGGAACTTCAAGTGCGTACGCCGGCTGATTCATCGCCTGGACGTACACTTTTTAAATTGTGGAAAGGTGTGGAGTGGCGAGGACTACATCCTGGGAAAAATTTGGATTTTTCCCGGGAAAAACGGGGGAGTTACAAGGGAAAAACACTTCTAACCTCGAACACGAGGTCAGTGTTCCAGACCCGTGCGGCTGTTTTGGAGGTTGTATTCGGGTAGCTGACGGCGACAGGAACCTGGAGCAAAAAGAAAATTTAAGATAAGTTAATTAATTAAACTTCACTGGGTCCGCCTCGACGATCACCTGCTTGAACTCGATGTCACCGTTTGCTGACAGCTTCCGAGGTCGTAGTTGGGGTCGTTGGCGTCCTCCTCATACTCCTCCAGGAGGTTCGCAGCCGGAGGCGCTCCCCAAAACACCCTTGCCGCCAGCGCCACCTGCATGTATCACTTAATTACTAAAGAGGCCAGAACATTAATTACTCAATAGCACAGAGCAAAGTTAACTTCCATCTAGAAATCCGAAACCGTGGGTTCTATTCCCATTGAATAAAAAAAAAAATTTAGAGTGCAGGTTAAGAATGTTAATTTTCACGAAAAAAAGATTTTTTTAAAGTAAAGATTTTTAGACGACCTAACCCAGTTGGCCGAAGCTGACCTTTAGTGCTTCACCGGATTGAGGTGGCATAGCACTTAGGTCGCTTGGCAGACCTCTTTTAGGTAGTAACTTCGTGCAAGGGTCCCCAGGTGAGGGGTAACCTCGGCTTTACTACTTTACCATTTTTACGCGTCAGCAGTCCGATCCGACGGCGCCTGAGAGGGCCGAACTATGTCAGTCATTTTATTTTATTAACAAAATCTATTTTTTTTTGTTAACGCGGGGAATCGAGTTATTAACCATCCTCCGGTACCCTGGGTGGGCCCGGAGGATGTGGACTCGGCCTAGGCAGCCCATACCCACTAAACCTACCGCGAATGCCATCAGCCGTTATAGGCAGGGTGTCCCGGATCTGTCAGCGACAGGACGACCCAACAACCAGCCGGTCTCAGCAAGACCGGACTTCACCCTCGAAGGACTCCTCCGGCACTCAGAGAAGTCCCGACGACGCCGAAGCATGCTGGGGCCGAGTTCCCCATCCTGGCCCCGCTTCGGATTACGGGGGCAGCGGAGGAGACATTTGAAACGTCCCTGCGCACCCCGACTCGTCACTGCGGAGGGAGGCCCCGCGGCTCCCTCACAACCCGCTTCGTCAGCCTCCGCCTCGACG
>JAGSMX010000116.1:0-17669 GCA_029286785.1 Meandrusa payeni
TTGGGGTGAATTGAATTTAGTACTAAGCAACCATACGACACTTGTAAATAATTCATGTAAACGATTTTGATTTGGAGCTTCTGAGATTCAGATTATATAACTATATATATATATATATATGCTTCCTGCTTCACCAGATTGAGAGGTGGCATAGCTCTTAGGTCGCTCAGCCTGAACCTCTATCGCTAGTAACTCGACACAAGGGTCCACCCGATCCGAGGGCGCCCGATAGAATGAACCACGACTCCGTCGGTAGCTATTTCACGGATAATCTAAGGGACATTCAAAAAGCTAAACTAACTTTGAGTGCCACTTCGAGAAGCGTTGGCGCTGGGAGAAGAAGTGGCCGAAGAAACTCCAGCATCTAAGGGGTTGGGCCTGGCCATAAAATAGCGGTAACGCGCGAGAATTATTCGCAACCTCCGACGGTCGCGAATGGACGCTTTGTGGATTTGTAAAGATCTAGCCAGTGAAATGGTAATCGCGTCGTCCGGATCGTCAAGAACGTGTCTCAGCCTCCGGGCGACGTGACGGAATTTAGTATAGGAAGGCTTTATACTTGGCGGCACTTACAAGAAGTTTGTTAGAATGTTTGGTAGTCTCGAAAAACCGTCGAGATGCCTGCTTAAAGAATTGGGCTATTGTCGGTAACCCTGTGTCAACGTGGAGTTCGCGATTACGTACGACCCACGGTGCACCCGTGGCTCGTCGCAAAAAACCATTCTGAATTACTTGTAACCTATGGATATGACTATTAAGCTGTGTTTTCACCGAAACATAGCGTAGACTAGATGTATTCTTTGAATGAATCCCGTTGATCAATTCCTAGAAGGTTCCCAGGAACTCTTTTATGAAATGGTCGTGTTTGATGATTTGCGTGAAACTGGTCAGGGTGTGAGCGTTGCAGCTGTTCTCGTTGCTTGGTGCGGTGGAGACGATGCCGCGAAGGTAGTACCTCTCGACGCCCTTGTCTGATTCCGCAAACGCGAGACCGCCCCCACTGTCGCCTTTACAGAGAGCAGTGCCTGAAAGACGATGTGACTCATCACAATCGAAATGTATTGGTCCATTGCTGGACATAGGCTATAGGCTTCCCAAAGGTCGTATATATACGATCCTCCGCTTTCCACATCCAGCTACTTGCCAATATAGACATAGACAAATTATTTATTGGCACAAAATTAGAATCACATCAAACCCGAACGAAGCGATTTGCTTCGTCTTTCATTCTTCGTACAGCAAAGGACTGGAATAGTTTGCCCGCGTCTGTCTTTCCCTCCGATTACAATGTGGGTATTTTCAAGAGTAGAGTGAATAGGCATTTACTAAGCTAGTGCGCTATACCATCCAGGACTGCATTTCCACTTAACATCAGGTGGGATCGTAGTCAAGCACTTGCGTAGAAATTATATAAAAAAAGACAAAATAAAAAAAAGTTTACAGTTAAAGAAAAAAAAACAGACAAATATGACATAAGACATGATGCCAATATTGGAAACCGTCCTAGCATATGCCGTCGCAAGTATGCGACAGCGCTGACTTTCAGCGGTGCCTAGTACTACCCAAAGTCGTGCGCGCGCAATACTACATTTACATGGAATTTATACAGACAACAGACAATAAGAGTACAATAAATATTGTAGACGGCCGGCCAGCCGACCGAGCGAACCCGGGCACATAATATAGTTTATATATTTTTGAATAAGTTCCTAGGGATTCGCAACCATAAAAACTAAGGTAAATCGTATGAGACCGAACTGTATCTTTTTATTTTATTTTCTTCTATCTTTTTGAGTGATGTGTTTCATATTTTGTACCAATAAAAGATATGTTTGAAAGATAAACACACACACAACTTCAACCAGAAATCGTGCCATAGCTAATGAGTCGTAACCATCATACCGTTCCCGTATCCCGCGCAGATCTTGTCGCTGGTTATGTACTCCCGGAAGCCGGGTGGTGCGTCCGCGATGCACTTCTCGATCCTCACATACGGCAGGTCGACTACCTTCAGCACTTGAGAGGGCTTCCCGTTCTCCGCCGTCAGGCCCCAGCCGGCCACCTGGGAGACAGAGACAGTGGGTTAGCTCGTCTTTTAGAACGAAGTTCCTTATGGGATTGCGAAGGGATGTAAACGTCCGTAACGTTGAAGAAAAGCGTAAGATTTTTTGCGTAAGAACACAGGGGGCGCTTTAACTTATTATTAATATATATAAGTAGTAATAATTTGTTAAAGATATTTATGTAATTTTATTGTACAATTTTATTGTACAAATTGTACAATTGGTAAAAAGAGACATGTTTTAAATTCTACGTTATTTATTTTCTAAAATAGTAGATTTCCTATATGTAAGATTATTTATTTTTACTTTAAATATCTCATTAAATTCAAAAAAAATAGGAAAAAGTTAAGAAAATATATAACATAAAATTAAACAATATTTTTTTTGCAAATTCTGTTGCTTTTTAAAAGAAACCACTCATACCCGAGCAAGGATATGATTGGTTTTTTTTTTCTGAACGAACCTATATAAATTTGTCAGTTGTAATGACACGTAATAAGTGACGTCATCACGTCGAGCTCAATCAAATCAAACAAAACTCTCTTTTAATGAACTAAACATTCACTCGCAATCCTCGCGCCCCACAATTTGGTCCTTCGAGCCGGATTTGAACCAGCGACCTATGGATTCAACTCTAACATAAGTAACCTTTAATATAACTATCATTTAAACAAACTCTCTTTTAATGAACTAAACATTCACTCGCAATCCTCGCGCCCCACAATATGGTCCTTCGAGCCGGATTTGAACCAGCGACCTATGGATTCAATTCTAACATAAGTAACCTTTAATATAACTATCATCTAAACAAACTCTCTTTTAACCAACTAAACATTCACTCGCATTCCACACACCCCACAATATGGTCCTTCGAGCCGGATTTGAACCAGCGACCTATGGATTCAATTCTAACATAAGTAACCTTTAAGTAACCTTTAGGTGAACATGAACTTAAAGATAGGTTTACTTAATCCATGCTCCCTTAGTACAAAACACGATGAATTTATAGTGGCTATGACACAACATAACGTTGATATAATGGCCATAAATGAGACTTGGCTTCGAGAAGGCGAAACAGGCCGTGCTCCTTTTCTACCTCAATACCGTCTGCAGCACATTCCGCGTGCTTGTACAACACGCACGCGTGGTGGAGGCGTGGGCTTCTACGTGCGGCGCGGCCTGACCACCCGAGTATGTACACATCCCGCCAATCCGCCAGTTGAACAAATGTGGTTAACTACTACCGTGAATAAGAAAAAAACTTGCTATAGGAACGGCATATCGGCCGCCATGGCTTGATGTGAATTCGTTTTTTGATGCTTTAACCGAAACGATATCGTCACTAACTTATGATTCAATAATTTTGCTGGGTGATTTTAATATTAATCTATTACATTCTGACAGTAATGCTGACAAATTTAAAGTATTCCTAAAATACTTTAATTTTGATCAATATGTAACACAACCTACTCACTTCACAAATAACAGTTCTACATTGATTGATGTAATATGTAGCGATGCCGTTATTTCTAACATAAAGATAGACTTTATTAAAAGCCTAAGTAGCCATGCTTTTATTGTGGGCGAGTTTGAAGTTAAAAAAACCTAAAATACTTCCTCGTCAGTTTATGTGTCGTTCTCTTAAGGATATAAACGTAGATGCTTTTAATCGTGACATTAACACTGTCGACTGGGAACAAATTATGCGATGTGATAATGTAAACCAGATGGTCACACAATTTAATCATGCTATTATCAACTTGTTTGACTGTCATGCACCGGTCAGATATAGGCGCGTTAAAGAGAATGCTTATCCATGGATAACTTACACAATTCGCCAAATGATGAAGCTACGTAACGAAGCCCATCGACGTTATCGCCTATCCAACTTAGACAAACACAGGGAATATTACAAAGAATTAAAACGCTGTGTCTCCTCTGCTATATATAATGAGAAACGTGCATATTTCAATCAACATATTAACAATAATATAAATAACTCGAAAAGACTTTGGTATAACGTCAAAAAAGCTTTAAACATTAATCGTAAATATCAGGATACTGAAATACCCGTTCACTTAAATGACCCTAATAAAATCAACTCTCACTTTAACACAGTGCCGGGTTGCACGGTAGCACCATTATCTTCTATCACATATTTTGAGCTGCACCGTTACGGAACATCTACATTTGAATTAAAACCTACTGATGAGAATACAGTTGCAAAATTCTTTCAACAATTAGGTCAAATGCTTTGGGTATTGATAATATTTCGCTTGACATGCTCTTACTAACGCTACCATGTACACTTAAAATCATTACTAAAATAATAAATACTTCAATTTTAACTTCAACGTTCCCCGAAATCTGGAAAACTGCGTTAGTTACACCCTTACCTAAAAAAAATAATGTGTTAGATCTGAAGATTTAAGACCCATTAGTATTCTGCCTTGTATATCAAGGTGTTGGAGAAAATTGTCTACATGCAACTTTCATCCTTCCTTGAGGCCAACAATATACTGCCTTTGTTCCAATCCGGTTTTAGGAAAAATGTAGCACTTCTACGGCTCTAATGGATGTGGTAGATAATATCCTAGCGACACAAGACCTAGGTCAAGCTACTGTGTTAGTATTACTTGATTTTTCAAGAGCATTTGATGCCATAAATATCTCATTGCTGCTCTCAAAAATGAAATATTACGGTTTTGATTCATCAGCAGTTAATTGGTTTGATAGTTATTTGAGTAGCCGGACGCAATTGGTTAGTATTAATAGGAGTGATGGCACACAAAATCGTTCTGTCCCTTGCCAAGTAACTAGAGGAGTACCCCAGGGTTCAATACTTGGTCCACTTATTTTCATTTTATACACAGCAGATGTCTGTAAAATAATTAAGCACTGCAAGTTTCATCTTTATGCAGATGACATACAGATATATCTGCCTCTCTGTAATCGTGACCCACAAACCACGGTAACTAAAATAAATGAGGATTTACATAACATCTCTACATGGTCTGAGGCTAACACTCTCGTGTTGAATCCATGTAAATCCAAATACATCATAATGGGAACTGGACGAGGTGTGGATTGTGTACATACAAATGATCTGTCTATTAAAATACATGACCAGCCAGTCGAACGTGTTTCGGAGACTCGAAATCTTGGTTTATTAATGGATGATGGTATTCGTTTTGAGAATCACATACTTGAAGTCTCACGTAGCTGCTTTTATAGGCTTAAAATTTTGTACCAGTTCCGTGATTTTTTAAGCGAGGACCTCCGCATTCGACTTTGTGATAGTCTTCTGCTATCGAGGTTTGATTACGCGGACACTGTTTATGGTCCAAGGTTATTGTCCAAAACCAGCAGGACGATACAAAGAGTTCAGAATGCGTGTGCTCGCTTCATTTATAAAATACCTTTTCGACATCATGTTCACCCTTACTTAAACAATTCCAACAAGTTAAGAATGTCCCTCAGAAAAGACTTGCATTTTGCAACATTTTGGAATCATAAACACGGAACAGCCTAAATATCTGTATGAAAAGTTGAAATGGCAGAATGAAGATACTAGCTGTTTAATTAGAGCTAAAAACTGCATTTTACAAATTCCGCCACACCGATCTGCTGCGTTCGGGGCAGTTTCAGATACTTGGCCACCAAGTGTTGGAATAATTTACCACCGCCCATAAGAGAGAGTAAATCTGTAAACGCATTTAAAAATAAATTAAAACACCTGATGTTAAAGATACAAAAGATAATATCCCGCGACATCGGTGGCTTGTTGTTTCCAATATTTTCAATATTTAATTATATAATTTAAACTTTATACATTTAATTATCATATTATTTATTTTTGACTCAATAATATTTATATATATATATTTTTTCATCTATTATTTTATTGTATAAAATATATTTTTATCTCATAACTGTTTTATTTATGTATCATATTTATTATACCCTTACTGTCTGTATAATAATATTCAATATAAAAGTAGTATTGCGCGCGCACGTCTTTAGGTAGTCGGGCACCGCTGAAAATCAGCGCTGTCGCATCCTTGTGACAGCATATGCTGAGACGGTGTCCGATATTGGCATCATATGTTTTGTATTATTTGTCCGTGTAACTTTAACTGTGTTTTGTCTATTTTTCATTCTTTTTAATGTGTGTTATATTCAGTTTGTGATGTGTTTTGTATTGTGATGCCAATAAATAAATGTCTATGTCTATGTCTATGTCTATATAACTATCATTTAAACAAACTCTCTTTTAACCAACTAAACATTCACTCGCATTCCACACGCCACACAATTTGGTCCTTCAGGCCGGATTTGAACCAGCGACCTATGGATTCAACTCTAACATAAGTAACCTTTAATATAACTATCATTTAAACAAACTCTCTTTTAATCAACTAAACATTCACTCGCAATCCTCGCACCCCACAATATGGTCCTTCGAGCCGGATTTGAACCAGCGACCTATGGATTCAATTCTAACATAAGTAACCTTTAATATAACTATCATTTAAACAAACTCTCTTTTAATCAACTAAACATTCACTCGCAATCCTCGCGCCCCACAATTTGGTCCTTCGAGGCCAGTTTGAACCAGCGACCTATGGATTCAATTCTAACATAAGTAACCTTTAACATAACTATCATTTAAACAAACTCTCTTTTAATCAACTAAACATTCACTCGCAATCCTCGCGCCCCACAATTTGGTCCTTCGAGCCGGATTTGAACCAGCGACCTATGGATTCAATTCTAACATAAGTAACCTTTAATATAACTATCATTTAAACAAACTCTTTTTAACTAACCAAAATTCACTCGCATTCCACACGCCCACAATTTGGTCCTTCAGGCGGATTTGAACCAGCGACCTATGGATTCAATTCTAACATAAGTAACCTTTAACATAACTATCATTTAAACAAACTCTTTTTAACTAACCAAAAATTCCTCGCATTCCACACGCCCACAATTTGGTCCTTCAGGCCGGATTTGAACCAGCGACCCATGGGTTCAATTAAAACATAAGTAACCTTTAACATAACTATCATTTAAACAAACTCT
The DNA here is from genome assembly GCA_029286785.1 of Meandrusa payeni. Classification (NCBI taxonomy): domain Eukaryota; kingdom Metazoa; phylum Arthropoda; class Insecta; order Lepidoptera; family Papilionidae; genus Meandrusa; species Meandrusa payeni. The sequence continues at coordinate 7,149 of JAGSMX010000116.1, forward strand.
TTTTAACTAACCAAAATTCACTCGCATTCCACACGCCCCACAATTTGGTCCTTCGAGCCGGATTTGAACCAGCGACCCATGGATTCAATTAAAACATAAGTAACCGTTAATATAACTATCATTTAAACAAACTCTCTTTTAACCAACTAAACATTCACTCGCATTCCACGCGCCCCACAATTTGGTCCTTCGAGTCGGATTTGAACCAGCGACCCATGGATTCAATTAAGACATAAGTAACCTTTAATATAACTATCATTTAAACAAACTCTCTTTTAACCAACTAAACATTCACTCGCATTCCACACACCCCACAATATGGTCCTTCGAGCCGGATTTGAACCAGCGACCTATGGATTCAGGTAAAACATAAGTAACCTTTAAGATAACTATAATTTAAACAAACTCTTTTTAACTAACCAAAATTCACTCGCATTCCACACGCCCCACAATTTGGTCCTTCGAGCCGGATTTGAACCAGCGACCCATGGATTCAATTAAAACATAAGTAACCGTTAATATAACTATCATTTAAACAAACTCTCTTTTAAACAACTAAACATTCACTCGCATTCCACACGCCCCACAATTTGGTCCTTCGAGGCCAGTTTGAACCAGCGACCCATGGATTCAATTAAAACATAAGTAACCTTTAACATAACTATCATTTAAACAAACTCTCTTTAAACCAACTAAACATTCCTCGCATTCCACGCCCCACAATTTGGTCCTTCAGGCGGATTTGAACCAGCGACCATGGATTCAATTAAAACATAAGTAACCTTTAAGATAACTATAATTTAAACAAACTCTCTTTTATTCAACTAAACATTCCTCGCATTCCACGCCCCACAATTTGGTCCTTCAGGCGGATTTGAACCAGCGACCTATGGATTCAATTAAAATATAAGTAACCTTTAATATAACTATCATTTAAACAAACTCTCTTTAAACCAACTAAACATTCACTCGCATTCCACGCCACACAATATGGTCCTTTGAGCCGGATTTGAACCAGCGACCTATGGATTTAATTCTACCATAAGTAACCTTTAACATAACTATCATTTAAACAAACGCTCTTTTAACCAACTAAACATTCACTCGCATTCCACACGCCCCACAATTTGGTCCTTCGAGCCGGACTTGTATCAACAACATCCGGATTAAATTCTAACATAGGGAACCTTTACTATAACTATCATTTAAATACTCTTTTAGTCAACTAAACATTCACTCCCAATCATCGCACCCCAGTCAGAAAAGCTGACTTCGGCTGAGTTGACCGGATTGAGCCTTGAGCATTGAACTATGATACCTGCATAGCTCTTAGAAGAGAGCATGGTTAAATTTTATCACCTTGCCGATACTCCCATCACGTAACTGCCTCCTGTCGAAGTTAATGTCGAAGTCCAGACACACCGGCCGCACGTACACCCTGTATTCGATAGTGGTCTCCAGGATCACCATCGCAATATCGTCCTGGAAATTGGACGCGGCACCTTGGAAGCGTGGCGGTATTCTGATCTCCTTGACCTGCAAGACCGACCAAACCTGAATGTTACCACTTTTTTTTTTTTTTTTTTTACGTACTATCACAGTTGGCACAGAGAAGCTGGCCTTTACTGCTTCACCGGATTTGAGAGGTGGCACAGCTCTTAGATCGCTCAGCCTGAACCTCTATTAGGTGGTAACTCGACACAAGGGTCCCCGGTGAGGGTAACCTCGGCGGACGGTTACCATTATTACGCGTTAGCAGTCCGATCCGAGGGCGCCCGAGAGGGCCGAACCACGACTCGGTCGGTAGCTATTTTATTAACAAAATCTACTGGGACAATCTAAGCTAAACTAACTTATATGCCACTTCGGGAAGAATGTTACCACTGGAAGTGTACATCTCTGGAACGTTTTACCGGATGATGACTAAATACGGGTATTATGACGCAATAAGCTTATTTTAACCGACTTCATAAAGGAGGTGGTTTTCCATTGGACTGTTTTTTTTTTTTTATTATATAAAACTACTTTTTAATTGTTAAGTTTGCTCCGTTTAGAATTTACTTAAAGCTACAAGACCACTAATTCTAATTTTCTAATTCTATATATATATATGTATATATATATATTTATATACATATATATATATATAGAATATCTATTTCTCTACAGTTTACTGGCTAAATTTGTTCGTTTTTTTTATGCATGTAAACTAGCGCTCGACCATGATCCCACCTGGTGTTAAGTGTTGATATAGTCGAAAGATGGTACGCGCTAGTTTAGTAAGTGCCTATTCACTCTACTCTTGAAGGCTCCGACGTACTTGGACGGATAGACTGAGGCCGGCAACTTATTCCACTCCTTTGCTGTACGCACGATGAACGATGACTCAAATCGCTTCGTTCGGACGCGCGGAACATCGACTATAAAAGGGTGGAGACCCGCCGAGCCCTGGCCACCTTGCGCCTGTGCTCAAGACTATCTAGGTGTAGATATTGGTCACCTATCGTTTCCTTCGCGGAGGCCGCTAACGCATTTACTGGGTTCGTTTTGTTATCTTTGTTAACTTAAAACTTTCGACTTTTTTTTTTTTATTTTTTTTCGTGGGAGGAAATGCTTTTATTCATACGTGCCCGTCGGGGAAGCGGGCAAGTTATGTCGGGCTCGGCCTGCTAGAGGCCCCTACCGACTAAAACCTCCCATGGAGCAGTCCTTCACTGTGATGGGGCGAGATGGGGTCGCGAAAACTTTCGACTGCGTGAACTGTTTTTGATGATTCTTTATTTTTATTGATAAGGTAGGTTTGATAAAGTTGAAGTTTGATTTATTCTACCTCGTAATATACATACGATATAATATATATTAGCGTTTAACGTTTCATTAGTTTTGGACTGATTTTTTTTAATAATGAGCGACAGCAATGACGTAAAAATGAAAGTCTTTCTCTTACATCGCTCTGCTGCACGTCGACATCCACTGGGTTGCTCCACGGCCGGTACAGCTTGCCGACAGCAACTGCATAGTTGGCAGCTGGTAACTGCTTCTTGACGTCGTGCCAGAAGCAATGGGCAGCTGGAAAATTGTAAATATATGTCAATGGCAGCTGGAACTAAGGGAGGTTTAGGCTAAGCTAAGAGCCACGCCACCTCTCGATCCTGTAAAGTAGTAAAGACTCTCTGGCTAATTTCTGTAGGGTAGTCAAAAATGTAACTAACCTACTACTGCCGGTGGCCCTTTCCTCGGTGCATGACGAGGGGCTCAGGGATCTCAACGTGGAACGCACCGGAGCCCCTCTGCACTGTGCTCAAGGACCACCGGGGGAAGGTTACTCCCTCCCCCCTGTGCCCTCGCAGCGCAAGGCGACACAGGCCAGCCGATGTCGCCTTCTTCCCGGTCCACTTTGGTGGACGACGCAGGCCCCCACCCTTGTCACCCAGTGAGCCCTAGGCCCCTTTTAGTCGCCTTGTACGACAGGCAGGGGATACCGTAGTCTTATTCTTGAGAGCCCAGAACTACCATTCCAACTAAGCTTAAGCTAGATGGTTCACGTCAATAGTCGAATAATGGATTCGAACCCACAGTCTTACTATTCGCATACCGTACCCTAAAACATGAGGAAATAGAAATAGAAAAAACATTAATTCGGCACAAGAACACAGAAACAACAGGTAAAACAAGACAAAAAACAACATAAACAAAAGTAAACAGAAACAACATAAAAAAGAACAAAATAGAAATTGTGCCGAAAGGGGTTGGCTCAGCATGTGCTGTGCTAACACATGTAGCACAGCGCTGGTTTTCAGCCAAAAACCTGTGAAGACTAAGGCGGACACCATTCATAAACTTTCATAAATATTATATATAAATGTATATATTAAAAAAGCAGCTATAGATACATATATATATATAAACAAATTACATAATAAATAACATAAATATAGTGTTATATAAACGATTTGTCGTAATTGATGTTGGCGTGGTTACGTTGAGACTCAGTTAAGAAGCATTTCGATTTATTTTAAAAAGGTAATGTTTTAGACGTCCTAATAGGCGGGGATGTTATTCCAACATTTTGACGCCGCATATCGAAAACTAGCACGGAATGCAGTAGACTTGTGGGTTTGTATACTTAACTGGTGCGAGCGCTGTTTGTTATAGCGGCTTGTCGCCGAAACCATAGTGAGCTTTTGCACAAATAAGAAGGCCTTTGAAAATTAATAACACCAAACAGGAGGCATGCGAGGTGAAGTTTACGTCTCGACTACATTTTTAAAATACAGTTCTTATTATGATGGCTTTCGGTTTTATATACATTCCCAATGATGGATTTGCCAATGTCTTGGAGACTTACCAGTTATTACAACGTTGCTGCTGACTAAAGAACCGCCACAAATCTGCATATAGGGTGTGGTCGCCTTCGAGTAGATGCCGGCGTGCCACGGCAGCTCACCACGTTTTGCATTGCGTCCTTCGATGATCAGGAACTCTCCCTCAGGAGTTATCCTGCCGCATTCTGGAATTAATATTATTTATTAACATCCTTTGCTACATGAAATTAAATACTATATACGAGTATATATATAAAGAGAATGTGTGTATGTTTGATCCGTATAGGCTCGAAACGGCTGGACCGATTTCAATGAAACTTTCAGGAATCTTCAGATTAACCTGGCGAGTAATCCTGTAAATTTTAGTGACGATCGGATCCTCCCTCTTTTGAACTGTCAAATAACAACTTTTATTTACTAAGATGATATTGTTTTATAACACAAATTTGTACTGACACATGCGTTGTGTATATTTATGTCATTGTGAACCAGCACCCCTTTTCGGCACAATTTCTATTTTGTTCTTTTTTTTCACAATTTTAAATACTGTTGTTTAAGTTGTTGTCTTGTTTTACCTGTTGTTTCTGTGTTTTTGTGTCGAATAAATGTATATTCCATTCTATTCTATACAATCCATTTGTCATACTATAAGTCCCTCATAGGTTCTTACCAGTGGGTAAAACGCGGAAAAACCCTATGTGTTATTATGACGCGTTCGCGTCTTTAACGCGAGCTAATTAGTTCGTCTAACACAACTCGTAACAACAGTTGATTTCGTGTGTTTAAAACAAGTATATTTACGAGTAACATAAAGCGATTACACGTTTAACGCTATTGAGTGCGGACGTCCTCTTTAATAAAGAAACTTGCTACGCCGAAAGTGTGTGAAAGTGCTACCGACCTCTCGGGCGCTCTCGCATCAGACTGCTAACGCGTAAAATAGTAACCGTCAAGCCGAGGTTACCCCTCACCGGGGGGACCCTTATGTCGATGTTACTACCTAATAGAGGTTCAGGCTAAGCGACCTAAGAGCTATGCCACCTCTCAATCCGGTGAAGCAGCAAAGGCCAGCTTCTCTGGCCAATTGTGTTAGTTCGATAAAAAAAGGTTCCATATAGGCTCCGAAACGGCTGGACCAATTACAATGAAACTTTCAGGGAATCTTCAGATTGACCTGGCGAGTAATCCTGTAAAGTTTGGTGATGATCGGAGCACTCCACTTTTTGAACTGTCAAATACAACTTTTATTTACTATGATGATATTCTATTGTTGTATAACACAAATTTGTATTGACACGTGCGTTGTGTATATTTATGTCATTATGAACCATATTGAAGTACAATGGGGCATATTGCATGGACATGGAGTGTAGGTTATGATCTTCACCCGCTCGAGAAGAGAATGAATACGAAGAGAAATTAATAATTGAATATATTGTGAGAGTTAAATTAAATATTTGATGATGTAAGTTTATTGTTTAAATAAAATAAAGCAAAATCTAGCCTGGCGAAGTGGGCTGGGTACGCTAGTGTTTTCTAAAATAACAGTAGCCTAAGTTATTCTTAATTACATCAGATATCTGCAAGTGATATCCCCGTCAAAATCTGTCCAGTCGTTCCAGAAATTAGCTGGAGCAATTATTATTGTCATATTAGGAAGTTCTGTTATATGTGTTTAGTTTATACTAGCTGAGCCCGCGACTCAATCCGCGTGAAATTTGTCTAAAAGTTATTTAGTTTATTAGATTAATTTAATATTCATGGCGTACAAAGGCGCTGCATAATCCACAACAGCGGATTTAACGAAATACCATAATGATTCTCATTTCCATACGTTTTGGTAAATTATTACAACCCTTGTGTCGCGCCAGACGCAAAGTGCCACGCGACCCGTGTGACCACTACAATGTATATTTATAGAACACAACACAAACTACGCCCAGAGCACAGACTAGATCTTTACAAATCTACAAAGCGTCCATCCGCGACCGTCGGAGGTTGCGAATAATCCTTGCGCGATACAAGTATTTTTATGGGAAAACCCCACCCCTCGATAGGATTAGGGCGTTGCTGGAGTTTCTTCGGCCACTTCTTCTCCCAGCGCTAACGCTTCCCGAAGTGGCATATAAGTTAGTTAACTTAGATTGTCCCAATAGATTTCGTTAATAAAATAGCTACCGACCGAGTCGTGGTTCGCGCCCTCTCGGGCGCATTCGGATCGGACTGCTAACGCGTAATAATGGTAACCGTCCAAGCCGAGATTACCCCTCACCGGGGGGACCCTTGTGTCGAGTTACCATCTAATAGAGGTTCAGGTTAAGCGATCTAAGAGCTGTGCCACCTCTCAATCCGGTGAAGCAGTAAAGGCCAGCTTCTCTGTGCCAACTGTGTTAGTTCGTCAAAAAAAAAAAACTACGCCCAGCCCCATCGCAATCAATTTGTATTCCCACCGGACGCAGCGGTTAGTCGAGCGCCGCGCGCGACGTCTCTGTTTGACGTTCTCCTTATTAACTAGTACATTACAACTCTTAATTTCCCGCCAGTGCTGCGTTGTCACTACGGTTGCTGTTTATAATTTTAGAGAAATTATTGGGAAGAACTAAACTAAGCTATCGAATTAATTAATAATTTACAGTATGTACCTGATCAATAACCTTATTTATGAAGTCGGTTAAATAAAAAGTATCCTAAATTACTTGTTACATCAGCTATCTGCCAGTGAAAGTCCCGTCAAAATCTGCAGAGCCGTTTCAGAGATTAGCAGGAACAGACAGACAGACAAACCGTATGTGAATGTTTATTTTCTTGTTGAAAACAGACACTCCAATTTTATTTATCTACTAGCATACCCAGCCCGCTTCGCCGGGCTAGATTTTGCTTTATTTTATTTATACAATTAATTCTCTTCTTCATTTCTCTCCGTATTCATTCTCTTCTCGAGCGGGTGAAGATCATTACCTACACCCATGTACATATCAGTAAATACAATATCATTCTTATCATTTATACAACAACATATCGGGCTCAAGTTAATGTCAGAAATAAAAGTACGACGTATGGCTTGTTTGACAGTTCAAAAAGAGGAGTGCTCCGATCGTCACCAATGATCCCTCTTCTTATCGGCCAATTAGTCTCCTCTCCGTTCTGGGAAGGTGTACGAACAGCTCATCTTAGCTCGATTACGCGCCTTCATGGTTTCGCGAGCTTCCTATCCCAGAGCAGTTTGGCTTCCGTGCCAAACACTCGTGCACCCAACAGGTGCTCCGCATCACGGAGCACATACGTACCAAGTCAATCATCGGCATGCGCAGGAACCATCTTCCTGGACGTGGCGAAGGCATTCGACAAAGTCTGGCACGCCGGGCTCGTATACAAGCTGTACGAGCTCGAGGTGCCGGACTATCTCGTACGCACAGTACGAGACTTCCTTACAGGTCGAACCTTCACGTACCGCGTGGAGGAGTGCGCTCCACTCCCCGTCCCGTTCGCGCCGGAGTACCGCAAGGCTCCGTGCTAGGTCCAGTCCTATACACGCTCTACACCAACGACATCCCGCGCTCACGTAGAGCGGAGCTAATACTTTTCGCCGACGATACTGGCATATATGCTTCGGGGCATTCCCCGAAATCATTCTCAAGAAACTCCAGACCGCGGCCAATGCCTTAGGGGATTGGTTCCGGAAATGGAGGATCGAAATCAACCCGGCTAAGAGAGCAGCCATGTACTTTTCGAGACAAGCTAGGCGCAGCCATCCGTCTCTCCCAATATCCAACTTCTCGGTAGTCCCATTCCTGGGTTACCGAGCTAAATACCTCGGTGTACTTCTGGATCGAGACTCAGCTTCGGACCGCACGTAACTCGAGTTAGGAACCGGGCTGCCCACGTAATGGGCCGCCTATATCATAATCAATAAAAGAGTAAAATGTCCCTTCGTAATGGGTGACACTCTACAAAGCAGTAATACGTCCCGTTATGACGTACGCGAGCCCAGTCTTCGCGCATGCCTCCCCGTCATATTCACCGACTCCAGGTTATCCAAAATCGTTTTCTGCGACGAGCCACGGGTGCGCCGTGGTTCGTACGCAACCGCAATTACATGTCGATACAGGGCTACCGACGATAGCCCAATTCTTTAAGCAGGCATCTCGACGGTTTTCAGGACTGCCACCAAACATTCAAATAAACTTCTTGTGAGTGCCGCCACTTACAAGGCTATCTACTTGTAAATTCAGACGCGTCGCCGGAGGCCGAGACATGTCCTCGACGATCCGGACGATGTGATCACCGTTACTGGGCTAGATCTCTACAAAGCCACAAAGCGTCCATCCGCGACCGTCGGAGGTTGCGAATAATCCTTGCGCGATACAAGCACTTCATGGGGAAACCCACCCTCTCGATAGGATTAGGGCGTTGCTGGAGTTTCTTCGGCCACTTCTTCTCCCAGCGCTAACGCTTCCCGAAGTGGCATATAAGTTAGTTTAGCTTAGATTGTCCCAGTAGATTTTGTTAATAAAATAGCTACCGACCGAGTCGTGGTTCGGCCCTCTCGGGCGCCCTCGGATCGGACTGCTAACGCGTAATAATGGTAACCGTCCAAGCCGAGGTTACCCCTCACCGGGGGGACCCTTGTGTCGAGTTACCACCTAATAGAGGTTCAGGCTAAGCGATCTAAGAGCTGTGCCACCTCTCAAATCCGGTGAAGCAGTAAAGGCCAGCTTCTCTGTGCCAACTGTGATAGTTCGTCAAAAAAAAAAAAAAAATCGTCACCAAACTTTACAGGATTACTCGCCACGTCAATGTGAAGATTCCTTGAAAGTTTTATTAAAATCGGTTTCGGAGCCTATACGGATCAAACACACACATACATTCTCTTATATATATAGATATATATGTATAGATTTGATTTGATTTATCTTTATTCGCAAATATTCTGTTAGTAGTCCGGTCAGTAGTAGAGTGGTGGCTCGTAGAGAAAAAAATACATTTTTTGTAGATAATTTTGTGATCTACAATTTTTGTCTGAGGTATTTTTATGATAAAACTTACCGTTTTGCTGAAAATCGCGAAAATCTCATTTTTTTTGATCTTTTACCTTGAATAATTTTTTTTTCCTTACAGGGGAAAGATGGGGAAGTTTCAAATGTTGTTTTTATTGATATTTTAAACAATCTTACCGATTTTCAGCTTGGTAGGAGTTAAGGTAACTTTAGTCTTATTTTTGGTCTTTTTTTTTTTTTTGTTAACGGGAGGAAATCTTAAAAGATACCCGCCTTCTGGGGAAGGCGGCGGTTATGTGGGGTTTTACCTCCCCGGTGGCCCTTTCCTCGGTGCATGACGAGGGGCTCAGGATCTCAGTGGAACGCAGGTTTAAAAAAATTGACGTTTGACTGGTTCCTGTTTATTCATATTTGGTCAAAAAATTCACTTCAATCGTGAAATTTACGCATCACGAACGCAGGGAAACTGTTTTACCGACACATTAATGCGTTTACCTAAATAAGTTTTAAAACAGCTTCTTGCAAGGAGTCAATAAACGCAGTTATGTTAAATATATTTAACGATTTAAACGTTTATTTAGCTTATTATCATATTTAAACGGAACATGGTATAAGCCACCCTAAGTATTGTAGACATAGACTATTAATTTCTTCTAAGTAATTTTAAAGTTCTTATAACTAAAAAAGAAAATTACACACAATAAATGTTTGTATTCTCTATGTATTGCCGTAATTATTGGTTACTTACACGTAATTAAATGTTTGTGGAGGTTTAGGGAAGGTTTTAAAGGTGAAAAATTAGAATAACTGCCGGGAAAATTTTAAAATAACCCTTTTCTATTTCCCATACAAACGTTTTTCTAAATAAAATGTAGAGTCAATTTGAACTTTACGGCACAGCAATAATGCATATTTTACATTAAACATACTCTGTTGGCTAAACATTTTAGGTGTGCTCCTAACGTCAAAAGCTACGTCTTAACGGCAATTTGCACTTTATTACCACTGCACAAAGTTTAAATTTAATCATATATATCGCGAACCCGACCAAATTGAATTATCACAAAATGTAATAGATCATCAGTAGTAATTTCAATTTGGTCATCCTATTATTCTTAAGTATTAGTTAGAGTTGTCAATCATAAATCAACGGTGTTCAATCAGGCTTGATCCCTAAGTCGTCTCTTACTTTGAAGTCG
>JAGSMX010000117.1:0-14070 GCA_029286785.1 Meandrusa payeni
GACTGGTTCTTGTTTATTCATATTTTGTCAAAAAATTCACTTCAATCGTTAAATTTACGCATCACGAACGCAGGGGAACTGTTTTACCGACACATAAATGCGTTTAGTTTAAGCTTTAAAACAGCTTCTTGCAAAGAGCCAATAAACGCAGTTATGTTAAATATATTTAACGATTTAAACGTTTATTTAGCTTATTAGCATATTTAAACGGAACATGGTATAAGCCACCTAAGTATTGTAGACATAGACTATTAATTTCTTCTAAGTAACACATAATTAAAAAGAAAATTACACACAATAAATGTTTGTATTCTCTATGTATTGCCGTAATTATTGGTTACTTACACGTAATTAAATGTTTGTGTTGATGAAACAATTTGGTAATAATACGACACGATATAACTTAATTATCTTCTAAGTCTTCAAGTAGCTTAGTATATCGTTGGCCTTATCAAAGGGCTAACGTTTTTATTTAAAATGAAAGCAATAACTTCTAAGAAAGTCTTGTTCCAAGAAATAATAAAGAGAGTAAATAATTTTCTTAAAATTACCGGATTTTCTCTAAATAGTGATGAAACTCGACTCGATTATAAATGGTTCTTCTATTTCAATGTTTTGAGCCTTTTTACGATGTGTTTGGTCAAATTATTTATTAGTAAGAGCTTATCTCACTGGAGATATAGCTTTGATAGAAATAACTTTCTCGGGACCTTGTCTTATTATGACCGTTCTAGGTTGTGTGAAATTTTATTATTTTTTTATAAAATCGCCACAAGCTTGCAGGTTGATTAATAAACTAAGTCTCTTATATTCTGATAACATAAATCAAAGACTTAAAACGGAGAAGAATCTGGAGTATTTGCGATGTCGCATAAGGTTTCTTAATAAAGCACTTAATTTGTTAATAACTTTGGATTGTATGGGCATAGTTGCTTTTGGTGTTGGACCAATTTTCATTACCGTATCTCAGTATCATACAACTGGCGAACTGAAGCCTCTATTGCCCTTTCTAATTTTATACCCCTTTTGACGCTTATAAAATTAATATATGGCCATTTGTGTACGTTCATCAGGTATGGTCGGGTACGTATTCCATCATGTTTTTTTTTACTTAAATTTTTCTTAGTAAAAGGCACCTTTGAATAACGTTCGTAAATAACGAATGTTTTGTCCTGATTTATGGAATATTCACAACAAAAGGTTTGAATCAGATGGTGAAAAATGTTATGACGGTACCTGCATGTTTGTCTAGCACCGTCATGATACGAATTATTGTGTCAGTCTCCGAATATATGTAATACGAAGTGCAACCTATCTATTATTCTCCCGAGTATTTACCAATTGGCGACGAGGAAATTAACAATCAGTGCGTAGTTTGTGGAAAACAACCGTACTGTAAAATAAATAGTAAAAAGCCGACGGTCGGAGTACAGGAAAGGGGAAGTTAGAAGTGTTCAGCCCGGAGATAGTGTTTTGTTAGAGAGTATCCCAAAGGTGGAGAGTGGGTCGAAGCACAAGTTTTGGAACGGTTAGGCAAACAAATTATAGGGTGAAATCTTCTTCTGGGAAGGAATTTCATCGCCACATAGACCAGTTAAGGCGGAGTTCAAGGGGTGCTATGAATAGTTCTTTCACATTGTCAGATAAGGTACAAACACAGCAACTAGACCAATCTGCACAGGCGACTACAGAGACCACAATTGAGGCAAATTCATCTGGGTCCTCAGCAACTGAGTCCCGCTAGTTTTAAGCGACACCAACTCCTCGTCACATGCGTCTCCGGACTTTGTGAATAGGCTTCCAAGGAAGCGTCATCTAACTACGCGTCCATCTCTTGAATTTGATTAATAAAAAAAAAAACAGTTATGTTACTGTTAATTTTTTTTTTCTTTCTCTTTTTTTTTCTTTTCATTTATTGTATTCTTATTTTCTGTTATTATATATTTTTGTTAGTTTTATTATTGAATTGTTTGGGAGGTGTTATGACGGTACCTGCATGTTTGTCTAGCACCGTCATGATACGAATTATTGTAGCTGTCTCCGAATATATGTAATACGAAGTGCAACCTATCTATTATTCTCCCGAGTATTTACCAAAAAAAAGTTGTGAAGATTAGATCATTTTACGTGGTTATCAATTAATTGTATTTGTAATCTGTGGCAATGTTTAATTTTAGCTATTCTTGTCGTTTTCACTGTCTTAGGACCAGACAGTCTATTATACACATCTTCAGTTCTGATTTATGTTAAATTTTATCATCTGAAGCACGAAATTGAAGGCATTTTCGAATTCCATGATCCTTTGTTGGGTACGCAGGATTTAGTATTGAAGAAAAAGATTGCGCACGTAATACACCTTCATAGGCAGCTTTTGCGGTGAGTCTGTAGTACTTAACACAAAAAATTAAATGCTTGCAGGTAAATAGATGAGAATTGTTTGCTTTTGTAATTTTTTCAAATACTTAATTACGTTCCGTTTACAGATGTGTACAATTAATTGAGTCAATCTATTCGAAGTCTACGCTATGTAATGTGTTATCGAGCTCATTCCTCATTTGCTTCACTTGTTTCAATGTTGTGGTATGTCGAAACTTTTTATTATAGGTGCATGCCTTTATTAGCACGTAGGTGATGAAGGTTTTTATAACGAACTACACAGATTGGCCAGAGAGGCTGGCCTTGACTGCTTCACCGGTTTGAGAGGTGGCACAGCTCTTAGGTCGCTTAGCCTGAACCGCTATTGCTAGTAACTCGACACAAGGGTCCCCGGTGAGGGGTAACCTCGCTTTGGACAGTTACTATGTTACGCGTAAGCATTCCGATCTGAGGGCGCCCGCGAGTGCCGAACCACGACTCGGTCGGTTGCTATTTCACGGATAATCCAAGGGACATTCAAAGCTAAACTAACTTTGAGTGCCACTTCGGGAAGCGTTGGCGCTCCTAACATCTAAGGGTGGGGCCTGCCATAAAATAGCGGTAACGCGCAGGATTATTCGCAACCTCCGACGGTTGCGAATGGACGCTTTGTGGATTTGTAGAGATCTAGCCTGTGCAATGGTAATCGCGTCGTCCGGATCGTCAAGATCGTGTCTCGGCCTCCGGGCGACGCGACGGAATTTATTGTAGGAAGGCTTATAAGTGGCGGCACTTACAAGAAGTTTGTTAGAATGTTTGGTGGCAGTCTCGAAAAACCGTCCAGATGCCTGCTTAAAGAATTGGGCTATTGTCGGTAACCCTGTAGCAACGTGGAGCTCGCGATTACGTACGAACCACGGTGCACCCGTGGCTCGTCGCAGAAAACGATTCTGAATTACTTGTAACCTATGGATATGTTTATGGGCGGCATGCGCGAAGACCGGGCTCGCGTACGAAGGACAACGCGATAATTATATCCTGATATAACCCAGGACCAACATAGTGTAAAAAGAAGACTTTAAATCAAATCAAATGTGATGATTAACAATTAACAGCTACTACGCGCGGATGCTCTCCTTCATTTCCGATGTGCTGACGAGTATGTTCATGCCACTTATACCAATGAACAGACAAAATAAAGTGTCAAGGTGCCAACTTTGACAAGTAAAATTTTCTCCCTCTTCTAAGACGTGGCTTGTAGTGCTAGCATTTATTTTTGTATTTTGTTGGTTTTCTATGTAGCATAAAGCATAATTTTTTTTCTTTTTTTTATACTTTCTAAGCAAATGCTTGACTACGATCCCACCTGATGGTAAGTGGAAGTGCAGTCCTGTATGGTAAGTACACTAGCTTAGTAAATTCCTATTCACTCTACTCTTGAAAATGACGTAGGAAAACTATTCCAGTCCCTTGCTGTACGAACATTCCTTAACATTTAATTTCACAAAAACCGTTGTTTTATTATGAAGTACTCATATTCTCTTTCTTGTATTTGTGTTCTGTTGCTCGTTGTAGTTAAGGAGTACTTACCTAATCTTCGATCGTCCTAAACCTACCAGTATCTTGACCAAAACTCATATTTCCACTCGATTTTTTTTACAATATACGTTACATATTTCAGGCAATTGGTAATATAGTAATGGTGATGCCGTTTATTCCCTTTTTAATAATGGTTGTCGGACAAATTTATTTGCTTTGCTATTACGGCGATTTAATACGAGAGTCAGTAAGTAAACTTTTATTATTATACATTGCAATCGCAACATTGTAGGTGAGATATGACAAGTAATGTGACCTTGACCAATGTTAATATTCATGGAAGAGAGTTTGTGTCATTTATTTAAGACTTCTTTACCGATGTAGAAAATCTTCAACTTTTTAAAGTCTATGTTACTCAAATAGTTCTGTTAATAAAAGTAACTTCATTTTAGAGTGCAGATGTCAGTTATGGTGTCTATAACAGCGCTTGGTATGACGTAAAATCGCCGCTTACAAAAAGCTTGATGATAATTGTGGCAAGGTAATTAGTATAACAAGTTGGTAAGTTTATGACAATAGGACAAGTTTTAAGAGTCGTGGTAGCCCAGTGTTCGACTACATCTCCGATTGCCGGCACCAGTAAAATTGTTTGTAGCAATTTAAGTGCTGATTTACCACGAGTTCGGCGGTGAAGGAAAACATCATGAGGAAACCTGTAGGTATATGAAGCCTGCCGATCCGTACTAGGGCCGCGTGGCGGTCTGTGCTCTTTTTTTTAAGACTAACTACACAGATTGGTCAGAGAAGCTGGCCTTGACTGCTTCACCGGATTGAGAGGTGGCATAGCTCTTAGGTCGCTCAGCCTAAACGTGATGGGTAACCCTGACTTGGACGGTTACTTTGTTATGCGTAAGCATTCAAATCCGAGGGCGCCCGTGACAGCCGCACTACGACTCGGTCGGTTGTTATTTCACGGATAATCTAAGGGACATTCAAAAGCTGCACTAACTTCGAATGCCACTTTGGGAAGCGTTGGCGCTGGGAGAAGAAGTGGCCGAAGAGACTCCAGCAACGCTCCTAACATCTAAGGGTTGGGGCCTGCCCATAAAATAGCGGTAACGCGCTTATTCGTAACCTCCGACGGTCGCGAATGGACGCTTTGTGGATTTGTAAAGATCTAGCCTGTGCAATGGTAATCGCTCGTCCGGATCGTCAAGAACTTGTGTCGGCCTCCGGGCGACATGATGGAAACAGGTTCTTATACTCTCTTTACACAGAAAGAGAGTTGCAGCGAGATATGTATATAGGCTGTGCCTTTATATATATTTATACAGATAGTAGGTATAATTATACGTCTCACAAATGTTTTCTATATCTCAACTCATCTTTTTAAACAGCAGCAAATACTGGCAAAGACATGTGTATGTGGTGTTCCCAACTACGATCAGTTTATCTAGACTTTCGTCGCCTCTGCGCATTGTGTGTCCGAAATATGCCAGGATTTGTTGTTGGCATATGGTAGACAAACGAGTCTTAATTTGTAGTTGGCTTAGGATAGATGCATTTGATTTCAGATTTGATTGATGATTTCAGCCCTGTAGTTCTGGGCTCTCAAGAATAAGACTACGGTATCCCCTGCCTGTCGTAGAAGGCGACTAAAAGCGCCTCTGGTTCACTGGGCGACAAGGGTGGGAGCCTGAGTCGTCCACCAAGGTGGACCCGGGAAGAAGGCGACATCGGCTGGCCCGTATCGCCTTGCGCTGCGATGGCATGCGTGCTATCCTTGAGCGCAGTGCAGAGGGGCTCCGGTGCGTTCCACGTTGAGATACTGGAGCCCCTCGTCATGCACCGAGGAAAGGGCCACCGGGGAGGTTTTAGTGGGTAAGAACCACACATAACCGCCGCCTTCCCCCCAGAAGGCGGAGCACTTCTCTTTTTGAACTGACAAATACAGCTTTTATTTACTATGATGATATTCTATTGTTTTATAACCCAAATTTGTATTGACACATGTGTTGTGTCAATACAAAGTATAATTAAGTATAATAACTATACTGAAGTATATTAATGATAATAATTATCTCGTCCAATTTAATAATTTTGAGGTATTCAAGGTAAGTGAATGCCGCGAATGTCAGATACATTTACTGATGATACGGTAATGATCTTCACCCGCTCACAAAGAGAATGAATACGGAGAGAAATTAATAATTTAATATATTGTGAGAGTTAAATTAAATGTTTAATGATGTATCATGTATTGTTTAAATAAATAAATCTTTACGAATAATTTATCGGGCGGAGAGGATATTTTAATAAAATATGGCCGCTCTATAATTTACTTTGCTATATTAACTATTTTGATACCTAACCGTGAGGAATCTTGCGGAGCTATCCTCTATAGCTTTGGTTCGCGAATTTGGTGAAATAATATTTCCTAACTAATCAAATGATAAAGTCGACATTATATATACATATTTCGGGATAAAACAAGATCAGTTTAAAAGATTGTAAATAATCTTTAACATGTTTAAGACAATGTGAAGTAATCAAAAGCTGCGTCGAATGTATGAAGACAAGGCAAAATCCTCTGTGTATTTCAACAACGCCAGTCACGTATTCACCGAGCCTATCTGTCTGTGAGATAAAATATGACTCAAAGTGTTGGCTCTGTTGTTGATTCAGTTCACGATTCTCATCAATAAATATTCGTCTGA
This sequence comes from Meandrusa payeni, assembly GCA_029286785.1. Lineage (NCBI taxonomy): Eukaryota > Metazoa > Arthropoda > Insecta > Lepidoptera > Papilionidae > Meandrusa > Meandrusa payeni. Next base: position 6,612 of record JAGSMX010000117.1, read on the forward strand.
TCCGCAATTGATAATTACGTATGTTTTGATGTGTAGTGTGGTAAATAGATAATCATGATTGTTATAATAGATGCTCCAAATACGTTTATTAAATTTTTATGTATACTCTGTGTGATTCCTTATAATTTTGTATCTGTCAATTCCAGTAAAAACTTTCTCTTCCTTTCATAAAATATAGTGAGCACGTAATTTCATTTGTCTGCTGCCTAATTAACTATTTAAAACAATAACAATTATCAAAGTTAAGCCGTAGGGATTATATAGTAAAAATTGTTGTTTAGCAATATAACAAGGTTACATATAATTGCAAAATTAATGGAAATAATGTGTTGATACTATTAACGCACACCCTCTTTTCAGATTAGGGTTCCAATTTGATCCTTAAATAGATTTTTTTTTCTTAAAAAATAATTAATTTTGAAAATGTTAGTATGTGTATGCGTGTGCGTGTGCATTGTTTATTGTTAAGCAGTGAGAAATGAAAAGCTTAGATAAGATTATATAAGCTAAGATCCAGCCCTGTAGTTCTGGGCTCTCAAGAATAAGACTACGGTATCCCCTGCCTGTCGTAGAAGGCGACTAAAAGCGCCTCTGGTTCACTGGGCGACAAGGGTGGGGCCTGCCATAAAATAGCGGTAACGCGCGAGGATTATTCGTAACGTCCGACGGTCGCGAATGGACGCTTTGTGGATTTGTAAAGATCTAGCCTGTGCAATGGTAATCGCTCGTCCGGATCGTCAAGAACTTGTGTGTAGGCCTCCGGGCGACGCGACGGAATTTATTGTAGGAAGGCTTATAAGTGGCGGCACTTACAAGAAGTTTGTTAGAATGTTTGGTGGCAGTCTCGAAAACCGTCGAGATGCCTGCTTAAAGAATTGGGCTATTGTCGGTAACCCTGTAACAACGTGGAGCTCGCGATTACGTACGAACCACGGCGCACCCGTGGCTCGTCGCAGAAAACGATTCTGAATTACTTGTAACCTAAGGATATGTTTATGGGCGGCATGCGCGAAGACCGGGCTCGCGTACGAAGGACAACGCGATTATTATATCCTGATATAACCCAGGATCAACATAGTGTAAAAGAAGACTTTAAATCAAATCAAATGTGATGATTAACAATTAACAGCTACTACGCGCGGATGCTCTCCTTCATTTCCGATGTGCTGACGAGTATGTTCATGCCACTTATACCAATGAACAGACAAAATAAAGTGTCAAGGTGCCAACTTTGACAAGTAAAATTTTCTCCCTCTTCTAAGACGTGGCTTGTAGTGCTAGCATTTATTTTTGTATTTTGTTGGTTTTCTATGTAGCATAAAGCATAATTTTTTTCTCTTTTATACTTTCTAAGCAAATGCTTGACTACGATCCCACCTGATGGTAAGTGGAAGTACAGTCCTGTATGGTAAGTACACTAGCTTAGTAAATGCCTATTCACTCTACTCTTGAAAATGACGTAGGAAAACTATTCCAGTCCCTTGCTGTACGAACATTCCTTAACATTTAATTTCACAAAACCGTTGTTATACTATGAAGTACTAATACCTATACTATACCTTTTTTGTTAACGAGAAGGAAATCTTCAAAAGATTTTCGCCTTCTGGGGGGAAGGCGGCGGTTATGTGGGGTTTTACCCACTAAAACCTCCACGGTCGCCCTTCCTCGGTGCATGGTGAGGGGCTCCGGGATCTCCAGAACGCACCGGAGCCCCATCTACACTGTGCTCAAGGAGAGCACTTCCCGGGGGAGGGGGAGGTTACTCCCTCCTTCGCAATGCAAGGCTACACGGGCCAGCCGATGTCGCCTTCTTCCCGGGTCCACCTTTTAGTCGCTTTCTACGACAGGCGGGGGATACCTGAACTATTTTTGATACCTAACCGTGAGGAATCTTGCGGACCTATCCTCTATAGCTTTGGTTCGCGAATTTGGTGAAATAATATTTCCTAACTAATCAAATGATAAAGTCGACATTATATATACATATTTCGGGATAAAACAAGATCAGTTTAAAAGATTGTAAATAATCTTTAACATGTTTAAGACAATGTGAAGTAATCAAAAGCTGCGTCGAATGTATGAAGACAAGGCAAAATCCTCTGTGTATTTCTACAACGCCAGTCACGTATTCACCGAGCCCATCTGTCTGTGAGATAAAATATGACTCAAAGTGTTGGCTCTGTTGTTGATTCGGTTCACGATTCTCATCAATAAATATTCGTCTGATCCGCAATTGATAATTACGTGTGTTTTGATGTGTAGTGTGGTAAATAGATAATCATGATTGTTATAATAGATGCTCAAAATACGTTTATGATATTTTTATGTATACTCTGTGTGATTCCTTATAATTTTGTATCTGTCAATTCCAGTAAAAACTTTCTCTCTTCCTTTCATAAAATATAGTGAGCACGTCGTTTCATTTGTCTGCTGCCTAATTAACTATTTAAAACAACAACAATCATCAAAGTTAAGCCGTAGGGATTATATAGTAAAAATTGTTGTTTAGCAATATAACAAGGTTACATATAATTGCAAAATTAATGGAAATAATGTGTTGATACTATTAACGCACACCCTCTTTTCAGATTAGGGTTCCAATTTGATCCTTAAATAGATTTTTTTTTCTTAAAAAATAATTAATTTTGAAAATGTTAGTATGTGTATGCGTGTGCGTGTGCATTGTTAAGCAGTGAGAAATGAAAAGCTTAGATAAGATCATATAAGCTAAGATCCAGCCCTGTAGTTCTGGGCTCTCAAGAATAAGACTACGGTATCCCCTGCCTGTCGTAGAAGGCGACTAAAAGCGCCTCTGGTTCACTGGGCGACAAGGGTGGGGCCTGCCATAAAATAGCGGTAACGCGCTTATTCGTAACCTCCGACGGTCGCGAATGGACGCTTTGTGGATTTGTAAAGATCTAGCCTGTGCAATGGTAATCGCTCGTCCGGATCGTCAAGAACTTGTGTGTAGGCCTCCGGGCGACGCGACGGAAACAGGCCTGTACTCTTATACTCTCTTTACACAGAAAGAGAGTTGCAGCGAGATATGTATATAGGCTATCCTTTATATATATTTATACAGATAGTAGGTATAATTATACGTCTCACAAATGTTTTCTATATCTCAACTCATCTTTTTAAACAGCAGCAAATACTGGCAAAGACATGTGTATGTGGTGTTCCCAACTACGATCAGTTTATCTAGACTTTCGTCGCCTCTGCGCATTGTGTGTCCGAAATATGCCAGGATTTGTTGTTGGCATATGGTAGACAAACGAGTCTTAATTTGTAGTTGGCTTAGGATAGATGCATTTGATTTCAGATTTGATTGATGATTTCAGCCCTGTAGTTCTGGGCTCTCAAGAATAAGACTACGGTATCCCCTGCCTGTCGTAGAAGGCGACTAAAAGCGCCTCTGGTTCACTGGGCGACAAGGGTGGGGCCTGCCATAAAATAGCGGTAACGCGCGAGGATTATTCGTAACGTCCGACGGTCGCGAATGGACGCTTTGTGGATTTGTAGAGATCTAGCCTGTGCAATGGTAATCGCTCGTCCGGATCGTCAAGAACTTGTGTGTAGGCCTCCGGGCGACGCGACGGAATTTATTGTAGGAAGGCTTATAAGTGGCGGCACTTACAAGAAGTTTGTTAGAATGTTTGGTGGCAGTCTCGAAAACCGTCGAGATGCCTGCTTAAAGAATTGGGCTATTGTCGGTAACCCTGTAACAACGTGGAGCTCGCGATTACGTACGAACCACGGCGCACCCGTGGCTCGTCGCAGAAAACGATTCTGAATTACTTGTAACCTAAGGATATGTTTATGGGCGGCATGCGCGAAGACCGGGCTCGCGTACGAAGGACAACGCGATTATTATATCCTGATATAACCCAGGATCAACATAGTGTAAAAGAAGACTTTAAATCAAATCAAATGTGATGATTAACAATTAACAGCTACTACGCGCGGATGCTCTCCTTCATTTCCGATGTGCTGACGAGTATGTTCATGCCACTTATACCAATGAACAGACAAAATAAAGTGTCAAGGTGCCAACTTTGACAAGTAAAATTTTCTCCCTCTTCTAAGACGTGGCTTGTAGTGCTAGCATTTATTTTTGTATTTTGTTGGTTTTCTATGTAGCATAAAGCATAATTTTTTTCTTTTTTATACTTTCTAAGCAAATGCTTGACTACGATCCCACCTGATGGTAAGTGGAAGTACAGTCCTGTATGGTAAGTACACTAGCTTAGTAAATGCCTATTCACTCTACTCTTGAAAATGACGTAGGAAAACTATTCCAGTCCCTTGCTGTACGAACATTCCTTACCATTTCATTTCACAAAACCGTTGTTTTATTATGAAGTACTCATATTCTCTTTCTTGTATTTGTGTTCTGTTGCTCGTTGTAGTTAAAGAATTACTTACCTAATCTTCGATCGTCCTAAACCTACCAGTATCTTGACCAAAACTCATATTTCCACTCGATTTTTTACAATATACGTTACATATTTCAGGCAATTGGTAATATAGTAATGGTGATGCCGTTTATTCCTTTTAATAATGGTTGTCGGACAAATTTATTTGCTTTGCTATTACGGCGATTTAATACGAGAGTCAGTAAGTAAACTTTTATTATTATACATTGCAATCGCAACATTGTAGGTGAGATATGACAAGTAATGTGACCTTGACCAATGTTATTAACATTCATATAAAGAGTTTGTGTACTTTACCGGTGTAGAAAATCTTCAACTTTTTAAAGTCTATGTTACTCAAATAGTTCTGTTAACAAAAGTAATAACTTCATTTTAGAGTGCAGATGTCAGTAATGGTGTCTTTAACAGCGCTTGGTATGAGGTAAAATCGCCGCTTACAAAAAACTTGATGATAATTGTGGCAAGGTAATTAGTATAACAAGTTGGTAAGTATTATGACAATAGGACAAGTTTTAAGAGTCGTGGTAGCCCAGTGTTCGACTACATCTCCGATTGCCGGCACCAGTAAAATTGTTTGTAGCAATTTAAGTGCTGATTTACCACGAGTTCGGCGGTGAAGGAAAACATCATGAGGAAACCTGTAGGTATATGAAGCCTGCCGATCCGTACTAGGGCCGCGTGGCGGTCTGTGCTGTTTTTAAGACTAACTACACAGATTGGTCAGAGAAGCTGGCCTTGACTGCTTCACCGGATTGAGAGGTGGCACAGCTCTTAGGTCGCTTAGCCTGAACCGCTATTGCTAGTAACTCGACACAAGGGTCCCCGGTGAGGGGTAACCTCGCTTTGGACAGTTACTATGTTACGCGTAAGCATTCCGATCTGAGGGCGCCCGCGAGTGCCGAACCACGACTCGGTCGGTTGTTATTTCACGGATAATCCAAGGGACATTCAAAGCTAAACTAACTTTGAGTGCCACTTCGGGAAGCGTTGGCGCTGGGAGAAGAAGTGGCCGAAGAAACTCCAGCAACGCTCCTAACATCTAAGCGTTGGGGCCTGCCATAAAATAGCGGTAACGCGCTTATTCGTAACCTCCGACGGTCGCGAATGGACGCTTTGTGGATTTGTAGAGATCTAGCCTGTGCAATGGTAATCGCTCGTCCGGATCGTCAAGAACTTGTGTGTAGGCCTCCGGGCGACGCGACGGAATTTATTGTAGGAAGGCTTATAAGTGGCGGCACTTACAAGAAGTTTGTTAGAATGTTTGGTGGCAGTCTCGAAAACCGTCGAGATGCCTGCTTAAAGAATTGGGCTATTGTCGGTAACCCTGTAACAACGTGGAGCTCGCGATTACGTACGAACCACGGCGCACCCGTGGCTCGTCGCAGAAAACGATTCTGAATTACTTGTAACCTAAGGATATGTTTATGGGCGGCATGCGCGAAGACCGGGCTCGCGTACGAAGGACAACGCGATTATTATATCCTGATATAACCCAGGATCAACATAGTGTAAAAGAAGACTTTAAATCAAATCAAATGTGATGATTAACAATTAACAGCTACTACGCGCGGATGCTCTCCTTCATTTCCGATGTGCTGACGAGTATGTTCATGCCACTTATACCAATGAACAGACAAAATAAAGTGTCAAGGTGCCAACTTTGAGAGCATAAAACGTAGTTATTATTTATCATTGTAATAGGGACAAGTATATATTTAAAACAAATCTGTTGGTTCAAATAACTAAACCTTATCAACTCGCATTTCCCACGTCTATATTGTTTCCAAAACAATCATACGTGACCCGAACATTATTGATCGACTTTGTGATAGGGTCGAACCCGGGGAGTATTATCTGATTAGTTACCAAAATAGTTAGCACTCGCATCCTTTAACTTTAGTAAGATAGACAGAAATACTGTTATCCGGCTTATGAACAAGCTTTCCATTTTTGTTTGCGATTCCTCCCCTCGTCATGGAGCCACCCTGGGATTCGCTACTTGGGTTACTGCTATTAACTATCTGCGTTCGGCGAGAACTGTGTCGGATCCCGTTACCTTCCACGATCAAGCTCCAAGCACACGTCGACGCGTCAACACGTCGTCCTCGGTCAACAATCGCTATGCCAAGTAGCATTGCAATTGTTAACCGAGACCTTCAAGTCTACATACAGTAGATGGGAATCTGGATCTAGGATGTAGTTTGTAATACAAAGATTTTGTGATTATTTCATTCGGCTGAAAATTCATGTCTCCACTCAATGCGCACAAATACATTAATCATGACGCGCCCATGTTAATGGTATGTAGCACGCCCATCGATAAATAAAAACCCATCAACTGATACTGAGATTTAATACGACGCTCTTGCCCTAATGTATTGGTATTAAGGCCATAAATGTGCCTATACTATCTATATATATATAAAAGAGATAGAGTGTGGGTTTGATCTGTATAGGCTCCGAAACGGCTGGACCGATTTCAATGAAACTTTCATGGAATCTTCACATTGACCTGGCGAGTAATCCTGTAAAGTTTGGTGACGATATTAGCACTCCTATTTTTGAACTGTCAAACAAGCCATACTTTTATTTCTGACATTAACTTGAGCCCGATATGTTTTAGAATAAATTATAAGAATTATATTGTATTTACTGAATATTTGATGTAGGTAGAGAAGAGACAGCCCTGTAGTTCTGGGCTCTCATGAATAAGACTACGGTATCCCCTGCCTGTCGTAGAAGGCGACTAAAGGGCCTCGGGTTCACTGGGCGACAAGGGTGGGGCCACCAAAGTGGACCTGGGAAGAAAGCGACATCGGCTGGCCCGTATCGCCTTGCGCTGCGATGGCATGCGTGCTATCCTTGAGCGCAGTGCAGAGGGGCTCCGGCGACCGGTTGTGTTGCTGGACGAGGCTGGCAAGGCCCTGGAGAGGTCGTGGCTAGCCGCCTCGTCGACACATGGGAGAAGGTCGGGCCCGAAACTCTATGAGTTTCAGTTCGGGTTCGGGCCCTTGCTGGACGAG